>VDFB02091196.1:0-15298 GCA_007258455.2 Sequoia sempervirens | reverse complement strand
CATTAATTAGGACCTCTTCTTTTGAGCTCCTATTATCAACCACTCTTTCTTCTTCAATAATTTCTATGTAGTTCATTTCTTTCTTTGAGAAAGATTCTCGTGTCACCTCAAAATTCATCATGGAATCATCAATAGTTTGTTCTAAGTGCAATGGATCAGAGATCACCTTCATTTTTGAGCCATATTTGGTCCTCATGATCAAGTGAGACCCATCCAAAGATAAGTATCTTCCTATCATGGTTGTGAAATGTCTTGATAAGCATAGTCTGAAGACTCGTAGAATGTCAATCACCACCATTTCTTAAGGAACTATGATACTAGGAAAATAATACAAGGTTAGGGGAAGATCCTTGATAACACCTATGGTTTGATCCTTCTTCCCATCCAAGTGCATTATTCCTTTGTCTAAGGGTTCATATTAGAGTTTCAATTCATTCACGATTTTCTTGGGCATCATCATAGTGCTGGCACTAGAATCAATCATGAAATTGTAAAACTTATCTCCCACAATGAGAGTCAAAGAAAAAAGGGTGGGTTTTTTTATACATACCCCAACTTTAGAATTGATGAATGCAGATGGCACATGGGGTTGCACATTCTTGTTGGTTTCTCTCTCTTTGGTTTGCACTGACATTGCTACTAGGTTTCCTTATGTGGGTGTCTCTTAGTCTTCTAATGCCTCCTATAGTAGATATTTCTATTTGGGGATTTTTAGAACATCCCAAAGAGAAAAATTGGTTGGGTCCTTCTTCAGTTGGTTGACCACATTTAATGACCCTTGAGGTCAAGCCTCAAGTTCTTTCATTTTTTCCTATAATATATCACTCCATTTTTTATATATCAAAGGTGACGGTTGAGGGCCTGAATATTTCCTAAAGGTCACCTTAGGCCTTGCAAAATTTTCTTGGTCTTTGGTTGGCTTCTTCTTAGAGAGAGTGTAGTAGTCTAATGGACTTGCAAAGCTTTCATCATGGAAATCACATTTTCATAGACTACATCCTCACCTTCCACCCATGAGAACAACACATGTTCTAGGGCTATCTCTTCTTCCTATTCTAGGGACATAACTCACACTTGAGCATCATGATGGAATTCTCAACACCTAGGGATTGGTATCTTTAAGGAGCTAAATTAGGTTTACTCCCTTACCTTTACTACTTAGTGACTCTCTACTATAGATTGCCTCTCAAGGAATTTTTGGGCATATTTGTGTCATTGCATGGAAAACACCATGAATTTGAGTCATCCACCAAGTTATTCTAGCTAATGACCAATTATATATGTGGATTTGGTGGGAATGTCTACAAAGGAGTAGGAACTAAGACAATTTGATTTACAAGTTGCATCTGATGATGATTTGATCTTTTCCCTCCTTGATACTAATTGTGCTAATATAATGATCTCCCACCTTGATAATTTTGGAAAGGGGGACTCAGAGGTATAGCTTGCTTCCTTTTGAGATTTATTATCTTGTTAGAAAATTTTCACAGAATACTCTTCATATCATTCATCTCCATGACTAGTGATTATGAAGTGGTCACACTCATCTAAGAAATGAGATATACATACATGGGATGAGTGGTTTGTGAGGTGATGAGAACCTCTTCTTACAGTTTCATTGATAGTTCTAAGAACATAGGCATTAATGACTGCAAGGGAAGCTTCCTGACATCTATCAAGTTATTCTCTACTCAAAAAGTTGGTTTATATGCATTTGACAATATCTGGCCTCCAAGAGATTGGATCATTATGACTATATCTCATTCAAAGTCTTTGAGATAAAAAATGATAGCCATACCCATGAGTGGTCAAGCCACAACCGAGATTCTTTGCCAGGTTTTATGGAACCTAGAATTAAAATATATAATAGCCTCTTATAGGGTTGTTTTGATAGTAATTAAAGTTGTTGGAGGAGAGATGATCAATCTCCTTTCCCATTGAATCAATTGAAGAATATGTTGCCCAGTTCATCCTAGGTGGCAATAGAGTTGGGTAGTAAATACTGATACAAATCAAGAGCCCACCCTTTGAAAGAGGTGGCCAATAGCCTCAAGGCTACAATATATTTCGTGACGTGGTGCAGAGTACAAAGATTAGCCATATCTTGAATATTTTCCTTGACATTCTTAAATTGTTCCTTTTTGAACTTAGAGAGTACCTCAAGGAATTAGTAGGGATAGGATCCCAAGTAGCTAGGGCTTGTAATGCCCTGCCACGTAACCCTAGAGAATGACGCAAACACAACAGATGTGTAGCAATTTTTTTTTAAAGTGTAATTATAATAATTAAGTGAACTATATCTAATGTATACATTCTCTAAGATATGTGACATCACTTACATTCGAATCCCATAACTTACAAAAGTAAATTGTTGTGTGGTCTCACAACACACCCCAAGACTGAAAATACTTGGGGACGCAAGTGAAAATATGACTTCTATGGTAGGAGCTAACAAATTGGATGGTCACTGGAAGTGAAAAGAAAAAGAAGAAATCTTTAGTTTAAAGGAAAGAACTTTGTATAGTGAGTGTTTCGTATACCACATATTGGGTACTAGAAACATAGAAAAGGAAAAAAGGGTAATGTAATGTTAAAATGACTGGCTCTGCTAAGTTGGAGTCCAGTAAATTGAATTTCTGGCATAACCAAGGTGCAAGAAAGTAAGTGGGTAAAGCTGAAACCAGGTATTGGGTACCGGGTTGAAACGTGAAGTAAAATGTTAATATTTTTTATTATTTTGTACAATGGTCCTAGTGATCCAGTATACATGCAAGGATTTGTGATATGTCTTTGAAAGTGATTTTTTGTGGATTTCTTGTGTTAATATTTGAATGGTGGTTTTATTTATATGAGATATGGTATCATATTTGTTTAAAAGGGATTTAATATTGGACTTTTGTGATTGCAGGAGATATCGATTGTGATGCAAATCTCGAGTATGGATGGTCAGGAAAATTTGAGTCATGGTTGGAATAAAATTCAGTCTAGTTTTATTACTTTGGGATGTGATAATGCTAATGGCTTTGAGTCCACTGAAGTACAGGAGATCCTAGTATTCCACTTTTGGTGGGAACAAATGCTAATTTTTGGGAGATCCCATTCCCAAGAGTGACAAAACCAGAGCCAAGTGAAATGTATGCGGAATTTTTTTTTCCTTATCATTATGAATGTATAGGAAGCCTCTACATATTATCATGATTCAAGTTATTTTCCTGGCGAAGATTCTAGATAAAAGAGAAACTCAAAGAGATTTAATGAGTAATTGGAGTTGACTTCCATTGACTTCAATTACCATTCTCCTATTAGTCACAATATTCCACGTGTCTTGATGAGATTGGTCCCTTAGATTCCCTCTCATGTAGATGTCTTATCCTATATGAGCCTTGTGTTCTATAAAAGGCCAAAGGATGTTTAATTTTATCTTTAAGTTCAAAATTTGTGGATGTCGGAGGAGAAAAAACTTCTTTTAAGTTTTTTTCTTTTTTCCTATCTTCTGAACCATTCTGGTGTAAAACTTTGTATACACATAGACATTAATTGATATTAGAGCTTTATGGATAGCTACCTATCTAAGTACCTTTTGTAGTTGGTTTTGTACGTTTGGCTGAACAAGACTGTATGTTGCGTCATTTAAGGGAGCATACATAACCTATTCGATGTCCATAAACGAAACCCCCTCTTTAAAAGCTTGCATTGTTTTATACGTACTGCAAAGAAATCTAGTGAAGTATAAAGCGGTTTGCTTTGTTTTGATTAATTCTTTGGGGCATCCATGGAGAATAACCAAGAGAAATTTTATTTTACTTTTTTTTTATGATTTGCTTTAGATTAGATGTTAATATTTTTGAAAATGTTCTAAAAAATACACGTGAATGGAAATATTTTCAATGAAAATCTTTTATTTTCCATGAAATTGTTGAATGCTTAATGCTAAATCTACTTAAGTGATAGCAAAGAGATTGGTGGAGATATTTTAAAATCCAATGTTAAATTCACTACTTTCATGAATTTTGTATTTACCTTTTTCAAGTTGGAAAGCTGATTTTAAAATGTTCAAAGAAATAGTATAATAAATGTGTATGTGTATGTTTGAATGTATCCCCAAAGGAAAATAACAGCAAAATTATCACATCATTACCCGAGAGCTATGTTTAGTGCAATCATGACCTAATTTATAGAGACTTGGGATTAAATGGAAGTCAATCTTTGTTCTATGAATTTAGAATTATTTCTTAGGTTTTCTTTGTGTCATATTTTTCAAGAAAGGTAGGCTTTTTCAAGAAATTTCTGTTTCTTGTGGAGATTATATATGAGTCAGTTAATATGAGTAAAAATCATTGTCAACAAGAATTAATCTCATAGTGATATAATTAAACTCTAAGGAAATAATAACACATCTAAAGCATTAAACTTATTTCATAAGATACAAAATGTCATTAAAAGAATCATTTATAGATTAAATACATTCCATATAATAGTTACAAAGCTCATTTCCAAAATGAGGAAGATCATACAATGAAGTTACAATTACAAAGATACAAGAATCCTCCTTGAATACAAATGAGGAGTAGTACATATACAAATTTTCCAACTGATATAAAAGAAAAAGAGATAGAACATATCAACTAGTACACATGAGCTCTCCAATTTGGAAGATTTTGTCATCACGAACATGTAATGGGAACCCAACAGTGTATGGTGCACATTCCACCTAACCAAGTGGTACCTAAAGGCCCACCCCCATGATAGGAGATAGTAAAAGGGCTCCCAAGGAAAAACCAACAAACACTAGACATACGCAACACACAATACTAAACTATGCAAATACAATACATACATAAAGGTTACATTGCTTCTAGAGTAAAATAATAAAGTATATCAACTACACAATACATATTGTTGTCATAGGAGGAGTGTCACACATAATTTTTTGTATTACCCTGGCGTAACCTTCCTAGGCTACCGTGCCCCCATCTTGGGTTACCCTAGCTGCCTCTATTGGTCACTAGACCACCATACAAACTATTATTCTCATCTCACCTCAAGCCTAAACAAGTGCTTGAGCCATGAGAGAGACTTTCATTATCTTTATTATTATGAGAGTTACCTATTCATTAATTCTTTTTAAGTTATCACTTAATTAGTAACCCCGCTGAGTTAATTGTCGACCGCTTCAGGTGTCTAACCCCAACTAAGAGCCACTCCCCCTACCAACAACACAAGAATATAATCCACAACCAAGGGTAAACACAATGCACAAATCAGATATTAAATCCCAATCCAAAATATAGAAGGAAACACATCCCTGTTCATAGTAATTGGGTGATAAACTGAAACTCAATCAAGTGCACTATCCAAGGAAAGCAAAGGGCTGAACCACAAATCACAACAACCCCTCACAAAAATACCATCATCCTGGAAGACTTATAAAATCAATGAATTAACCAATTTCCAAAAAGTGAATAGAAGAAATCCTAATTTAATAAGCAATTTAAGCAAGAAATAAGGCTACCATTAGGATTTCCTAAATCCAATTTCTTTTTTTTTAAGAATACAATATTACATTGCCTCAAAATAATATAACTTAATGTAATATCATTTACATATAATAATGAAATTAAATCTAATCATTTAAATCAATTTCCCAATTACATCAATATAAAAAATCTCAATTTTCATTTCCCCTATGAAAACAATAATACATTGCTTAAAAATCTTATCTTAATCAAATATCAATTACAAAACAATAAAGAAAATTATATCTTATTCACTTATTTCAATTTTCCCTATTTTACATTCTAATATATTATATTTTTAAAATAATTTCATTATAAAATATTCAAATTATGTATTCAGATGCACTATTATAAAAAATACATTTATATATATATATATATATTATTTAAATATTTAATACCAATTTTAATTTCCAAAATAAAAATAAATATACATATATATGTATATATTTATATATATATATATTTACATACATAATATATATATATATTTATATATATATAAATATATTTATATTATTAAATTTAAATCTAATTAAAATCTAGATATTAAATCAAGTTCAATTAATAACATGGGTGGATGACATATGTTAAGGTTGGGTTGTTAAACACAAATGAGCCGACGATTAGTACAACCATCCCATGTAAAGGGGAGGATAGGTCTTATAGCAGCGTGGTTATACAAACTCTCCCCCAAAGGGAAGTCAAGGGGGCCAATAGCCCCTTTAGTTTGTGAATTTTTTTAAGACTGCTTTTTCAAGCTATATGGATATTTTTTAAAGGATTTTAATATAGATTTTCCATAGGAATTTTCATAAAATATGCATATATATATATATGCATAACTAAATTAAATCAAATGCCTGAAGGGAATTTTTTTTTTAACAAAAATTTCTACAGGAGTATATTGTCAAAATAGTACAGAGGTTTTCAATTTTCTCAACCAAATAAACTTAATTGGAGAAATAAAACAAAGCATCAATCTTTTACAGGAAGATTTTTTCCAATGCAAACAAGATTTTTCCCAAATTTAATAGGAAGATTTTTAAATCCATTCCTACAGAGACTTATAAATTTCTCTATTGTTTTCCTATGGGGTTTTCTATTGTTAAAAATAATTTTCTAGAGAGGCTCTGATTTCACTATAAATTTTTATTAAGCACTAAAATTTCACACGAAAATTTTCCAAACACGTAAAGCTTTCAAATCTATAAAATAAATTAAAGCTTCTACACAAATATTTCTTGTATAGGCAATATTTTCAATTTGAAACAATAAAAATAATTAAAGGAACCTATCTCCGAAAGCTTGAGAAATTGAAGTTTGAAGAAGAGATTCACCTAGATACCAATTGCCAAAGCTTCCTCCAGAATATCACTTTTCTAAAAAGATGAAAACCAAAAACTAGAGCCCAAAAACTTCTCGAGAACTTCCTTTTCAATTTTTTTAACAACTTTTCGAAAAATATTTTTTCCATTCCCATGAAGTATCCTCTTTCCTCTTTCAGTTATTTCAAATATTCTCTCTGAGAATAAATTCTCAACAACAGTAATTAATTAATTTTCTAACACACATGTCAAAATTAAAATATCTTTTCAACCAACTCAAATATTTCTTCTTTTGATAATTACAAGAAATTTATGCATTTTAATAATTAAAAAATCACATATTAATTTCTAAATAAATTTAATCTAATTAATTTAATTACTTTATAAAATAAATTTAATCACAAGGATTAAATTACTTTACAAAATATATTAAATTTAATTAATTAAATCAAATACAAAGCTTCTAACAATATTAATCAATATTAATTAAATAATCACTAAAACATTTTAAAGCATTAATT
The DNA here is from genome assembly GCA_007258455.2 of Sequoia sempervirens. Taxonomy (NCBI): domain Eukaryota; kingdom Viridiplantae; phylum Streptophyta; class Pinopsida; order Cupressales; family Cupressaceae; genus Sequoia; species Sequoia sempervirens. The sequence continues at coordinate 7,933 of VDFB02091196.1, read as the reverse complement.
AACATTAATTTCCCACAAAACAAACCTTGGAAAATAAATAAATGACAAGGAAAACAGGGACAACATGACAACTCAACAAAACCAAACAAAGACTAATGATACACTGTGACTAGGGTTGTGGTTTGATAAGAAAAACCCCATTACTATCTCCTAATCAACTATTCCATTGGGCAATGGACACACTCAACTTGTGAAACTAGGTGGAGTCAATGTCATGTACCTGCAATCCTGCAATAAAAACATGTGTCGTACATGTATACATATAAATCATGAATCAAACACACTGTGAAGATAAAATTGCGGAATCATAGGGCGCTCACAAGTGAGTGATGCAATCCCGTTCCCTTGACTAATATAGTGTCACATCAAAACTGATGAAACTAAAACATCAATTAACTATAGATGAGCATATATCAATATCAACTCAAATAAACAACTATGCTAACCAAAAAGCATGTCATAAACAATAATCATCCATAAGGTATACCATCACATAGAAATATAAAAAACCATCATCACTCCAATGTCAGTGATCAAATAACAACAACATAGTATCATGGTCTATCAAAGGAAAAACACTGTAAAAATATAAGCAAGTTGGAGGGGTACTACATGGATACTCGAGGAATAAGTGGGTTACCATTATTCCATGATACAAAATTTCTTGGCAATCCTGGAGCAACCATTTGCTGTGGATGTTGCATTGTGCTAGAACCTGCTATTCTTTGGCGGGTTACAATAACTAGAGGTGATAGTGGTAAGTTTGGGTTATGTGCTTCTAGTGACCTTGTGATAGGCTTTTGACTCATAAATTTTTTCTTCTAATCAAGCTTGAATAAGTCCCATTGAGCATGCCAGAAAGGGAAATATTGATGCTTAAAATCTTCACTCTTGGAAAACTAAATCCTATGGGAATCTTCATAGACATGGGATTGAAATTTCTATCTGTGAAGTGACCTCTGAGATTTTAGAAGCTATCTCTTCAAATTTTTTAGGGAGAAGAGGGGGGAGAGAAGTAAAAGAAGGAAAAATTGAAATGAAAGCTAACTAAGTCTATGCACCAAAATTACTTTTGTGTCCATTCCTAACACTTGCATAATATAGATAAAAAACTTTAAAAAATTACTAACAAGGAGCATATGCATGATTTGAAGGAGCCTATGCATGATTTAAATCTTGTAATACTAACAAAAAATGACACTACAAAAGCAAAGAACAAAAATAATAAATAGTTATTGATTCCACATAGTTTGATATAGAACACCACATCCTCTTCATTGTTGGGTGGAGAACAAAATACAAAGGCCCAAAGGCACAGTATAAGCCATTTAATCTTTCCCAAAAGGGGCACCTGCTAAGGTCTTGGGATGAAAACAAGAACCATGCTATCTCTATTCAAAACTAAAATTATTAAAATTTGTTCGCTCAAGTAAAATTATTAAAATTGACTCCTAAGGAACCTTTAAAAAAGATGAAACTCCTAAATATATAGTCCCAAAGGCACTGGTGTAGTGGAGTTGACAAGGTATAGGAAAAATGCCATCTAGAACCATGCAAGACACCTAGAGCCTAACACTCATTCTCATAATGAGGCCAAAATAATTGAAAGGGGGTGCTTCATCTCACACATGTGTATGATATTTTGATCCTAGATATGGAAAAACCTTAATACTCAATGACCTCCCAAAGCTAACACATGCCCCACTTGAACTGCTCCTAAAGTACCTATTAGGAACATGGCCCATCTATTTCAACTAATGGTGCATTATTTTCTCTTGAGGGAACTCTTTTGTTCTTTGAAGTATGTAGTGATACCAAAGGAAGTTCATGCTCAATTTTAAGATCCATCCATTTCTTATGTGCTAACAACGGAGCCACCATGTGGCATCTTGACACTATCTCTAGATAGATTCAAGAATTTCTTGTGGAAGATGAGCTTGGGGCACCACATGGCATGAGTGGGAGGAAGCCAATAGTCAAATTTTACAAGGGACTTGAAGGAAAGGAGAAGGCCAATATAATACGCTAGAATTGCATAGCCATATCTTAATGAGAGCTAACACCCATAACTCAAAAGTATGGATTTGATCCACAACAAGTTTATGAAAATATTTTAACCCAAAAAACAACTCACTTTTCTTATCATAATCTTGTTGTGATTGGTATGCCTCAAGTTAAATAACTAGTACTCCTCAAGTCACTTCATAGACCCTATATCTAGAAATATACTTTAGACAAAGGAGGAATAGTTAAAGAAAATGAATGATCTTCAGTTAGAATTAAACAAACTAGTGGAAGTGAAAATTAGGGAATCTATGAGAGTGAGGGATGAGATGAAGAAAAGGGTAGAAAGTATGAAGGTTTCTTACAATTCTTGTGGTACTTCAATATCATTACCTTGAAATCCTCCTAGAAATACCAACCCTTTATATATCCCCCTTCCAAATTCCTATGTGAACACTTGGAGTAATCCTACAGTAACTAATGTAGTCCCACTTAACCCTCATACTAATGTTGCATCACAAGCTTTTCCTAGTACAAGTGTAGTAAGGGGTATCCTCAAAGAAATTCAAATCCTTCTACTTCACAACAAAATAATCCTAGTACATCTACAATGCATAATTTTTTTGGTGTTTCATCAAATCCTCAAGTGAACCCTACTCAAAACTCTCAAATTCAACAAAATACTCAACAATAAGGTACTGGTATGGGAGGAATACCCCACCAACAATACATGGGTAAAAACATGGGAACAAGAAATTATGTACAAAATGGCCAAGAATATAATCAAATGGGACCCCAATTGCATTATAGTGCCTCACCAAACTCAAGTGGTTAGTATATTCCTATGCATCAAAGTTAAAATATCACATAGAATGTTAATATAAACCAAAATTCTCAGCCAAATTTGGGAGTAGGAAATGTTCAGGGAAGAGGGCCTTTATAGATGGAGTGGTATAGACAGTTGGATTTTTATGGTATCTCCGGATATCCTAATCAAGTTCCAAATGAAGTAAGGTAATATCTAGCAATATTTTTTGGAAATAATGCAGTGAATGGTGAAGAACATCCCAAAACCTTTTTAAATATAATGGATGATTTTGAGGTGGAAGATGAGGATGTGGTAATGAAGCTTTTAATGCAATATTTGATTGGTGAAGCTAGAGATTGGTATAGAAATCTAATAGATGCAACCATTGGGTCATGAGATGATTTCAAAAGAGTATTTAGAGAGAAGTATGGGGATAAAACCGAACCAATTTGTGATAAATGAGTTCACTAGAATTAATAAAGGTTCTAATGAATTGGTGTCAAAATTCAATGCTAGATTCAATAAGGTATTCAATAAAATTCCACCATACATGAGGCCTCATGAATCTATGTACTTGGTTTTATATTTTAATTCATATGATCGAAAGATGGGTTAGGAATGGAGGGAAAATAATCCTCAATCACTAAGGTAAAAATTTAAAATTTCTATCCATATTGAGAATAATAGAAATGCTTCAAGAAAAGTGAATAAAAGAGATGATGTTAAAATATTACAAAACCCTAATGGATATCAAAATATCTACCATCTACTTTTGAAGACAAATTGGATAAGGCAGTGAGTGGTCTTAAGTATCTTAGCTACAAAGTAGATAAAAATGAGAAAGGGTTACCACATGATAGAAAAAATTACTAGAAGCAAGATAGAATTCCAAGGTTAGTTGATCAACCTTACAATACTAGTTGGAAAAATGGTAAACCAATAAAACAAAGTCAAAGAGGTGGACCAAGTATGGAAACTCTAGATCCCCTCAAAATGCTAGGTGTAAATATGAATGAAGATGATTTATGGTGTATGGTGTGTCAATTACCTCATTCACCTTCATAGTGTGTGGTAGCACAATCATTTGATGATCCCACAATACCATGTGATGATTGAAATGATGATCATTGTGCAAAAAATCAAGGTATAAATATGTTTTCAAAAAAGTTAAATCTAGAGAACAAGGGGTGTAACTCTTCATAAGGAGTAGAGATTGATGCTAATGATTTGAGATATATGAAGAAGAACTATCATCAAAAGGTTTTTTGTGATGATGAAATATAAAAAAATGATCACTTTGTATATGGTTTTGAGTCATCAATATTTATGTCAAGTTAAGAAGACCATCAAATGTGGAAATGAGGACTTTTAATGGTGGTACTATTGTATAGGTCAAAAGTAATTACAATTTAAGAAGTAAAGGAAATAATGATAGTTAGGGTAAGGCTGCTATCCTTTTTATTAAAGAAAATGGAAGTCAACAAGAGAATCATGGACATGCAAGTCAAAATGAAGTCACTATGTGGAAGGGAAAAATATAGAAATCAGAAGTTAGCATCCTCAATTGTTTGCATATCAACTTATATCTCCACTTATTAAAGCTATGTACTAGAAGAAGAAGATGGAAGAAGAAATTATTAACATTGAGAATACTCAAAAAGAGAGTATTCAAAACAAGAAAGAAAAGGAAAGTAATCCTATTTAACCTGATAATTTAATACCAAATATGCCTAATTATGCCTCTATTGATATGGCACAAATCTTATCCCAAATTAAGATTTTTGTCCCACTATTGGAGATGATGAGAATAGATGGATGCAAAGATAAGGGATTGGATTTGATAATTGGTACTTCCAAGAAGCTTGTTGAGGGTGAGAAGGTTAGTTTTCAATAGAAAAGGAACAAAAGAAAACCAACAAGATAGAGACAGATGATATATGTACAAAATCTCTTGAAGTTTACTTAGGCATTATAATGTAGGAAAAGTGAACCTATGGTTTAACTAGGGTTAGCTACTTTCTACTTGCATAACATTAGAATTTAGATTGGCAAGGGTATGAGATTGACTTGCAACCTGTAAGGTGAGTCAATAAACCCTAGATATAAATTCTTTTGGGGGTTTGAAATTAATTTTTGATGAAATGCAATGATGCAACTAGCTAGCTATGAAAATGTATTTTTATAATATATTAAATATAAATAATCTAGAAATTGACAACCAAATTTAATGACAAAAAATGAATAGAGAAAACATGTGTACACCTGTGATTTGAATCTGAGCTTGATTTGACTAGAAAAGGGTGCCCAAGGCACCCTAGGCTAGAGATCTAAAACTAAAATATACTTTCATAGTCCTTAGGTCCTTGGTCTATGGATTCTTCCTTCCAGATCTTGCTATCGGATCTTCATCTATTACTAAGATAATTGAGTTTCCATATCTTGTCAAGTTGTAGGGATTGAATGCATCAATGAGAAAATAGTCTTAAATCTTCTTCTAGTCCTCCTAAGATCTATAAAATGCACATTAAACAAGAGAGGAAGGGTTATGCCATATAGAGGTTTTCCTTAGTTAAACCTCATGTTGGTATTTCTACCTCCACAATGGCAAAATTGATGATAAAGAGAGAATATCCTTTTGAGAGATAGAGGCTAAATGACAAATGAATAATGAATCCATAACTTGCTAAAACCCACCACTCAGATACGATCTCCTTGAGGGGTTGAAGTCATGCACAAAACCTTCAAGGATTGATTGCAAATTGGCTTGATTTGATTTGAAGACCTACATGTGTTAGTACACATAAATAAAATGCATGTAAATATGAACATAAACTTATATAAGATTTGACATGATGTTTGGATGAAAAAATGTTGCAATAATCTTGATAATTCTACTCTTGATTTCCCTCGACTAATATTATGATCTTTAATTTTGTCAATAATTTCTCCTTAAGACTAAAATGGTGAAAATATTATGTATCTATATGTAAGTAATCTAATTTCCTACAAATTAAATCTCAATAGTTGACATTTAGGATTTGAAATTCAAATAATATATTGCCAACCCTGGCATATTTAAACTTGTGGCCATTTTAAGGGGATAAGGGTGCCATTATCCAAACCCACTTTTTTTAGGATATGAAGTATTGGGGGAAAAATTATTAAATGCCTACTTGGGTTTGTCACATTTTATTTCTTGATAAATGATAAAATCGACCATGGAATGCATAATTTAGGAGATTAGGAGCACAATTAGGTCTAAGAACATAAGAGGGAGAAAAATATAGCATGAAATTATCAAGGGTGGTAATTTATGATGCTACAAGCACCACTGTGACTAAATGTCCCTCCCAAGTTGATTTGTTATGTGTCCTTGATAATAAGTGATAAATTAATAAAGAATTACATGATTGATTTTGAAGCTTCCACAAATGTGATGCCTCTCAACATAATGAATTAGTTAGGATTGAAAGTAAGTAAAGAATATGGAAGATTCCTAACAATAGACTAAAGAGAGGTCCCAATAATTGGAATTATAAAAGATCTTGAGTTCAAACTTGCTGCATATCCAAAAAAAGACTTCCAACTAAATGTCATAGTTTTTAACATCCCAACACAGTATGGGATGTTGTTATCAAGAAAATGAGATTCAATAGTGGGTGGAAGTATGCAACTAGATCTGTCATATCAAATGATCCCTATAAATGATAAAAATGTAAAGGTAAACAGGGAAAGGAGGTCTCCCAGCTTAGTTGAAAACATTGAGTGTGATGAAGAGGTTTATTTTGTTGATACTAATATTGAAAAATTTAAAGTTGATGTTCCTCAAATAGAAATAGAAAAAGATAAACCATTGGTTAAAGTGATTAAGGATCTCAAGCAAGAGAGAAAATTATGGCTGATATTATTTGATGGTTCTGGTTGAAAAGAAGGAGCATGAGATGGGGATATTTTAATATCACCAAATGTAAATTCTTTTAAATTTTCATTTTAATTGAAATTTGAATACACAAACAATGTAGTAGAGTGTGAAGCATTATTTATAGGACTTAATATGGAAATTAAACATGGGATAAAAGAACTAAATTTTTTAGAAGACACAGAGTTAGTAGTGTCCTAGATCAGAGAAAAGTATATTTCAAAGAATAAAAATATCAAAATAGTATAAAGCCATAATATGGGATGTTCTAGAGATGTTTGATGATGATCGGGATTTGTTAAGATTTCTACATTGTATTGAAGAATACCACAATCAAGAGATAGATTGTCAAAATCTTGTGGAAATTATGGATGGGAAAGAAACAATATTTAGGAATGAGGTTATTCAATCAAAGACCAATAAGATCCCAAAAGTGTTGGTTTCCTTAGAAGATCCTTTGATAACTCAAATAGGCATATAGCTAAATCAAACCCTGTTCATGAAAATGATTTAGAAGAGATATATCTAGGTTTGAGATAATTACCTAAGAAGGTTTACATTGGGAAAATTTTGGATCCCAAGATTAGACTTATGCTTATAAATTTTATACTAAAGTATAGGAATTCCTTTTCTTGGTCTAATGATGACTTGAAAGCATATATGAAGGATCTATTTCAGCATGAAATTCCTTTCAAACCCAATTACAAACCTTTTAGACAAAAGAAAAAACCTATCAAACAAAAATTGGCACCAAAGATGCAGTAAGAGTTGATGAAGCTTAGAGAGGGTTGATGCAATACTTTATTTCAATTTTCTCAATATCCTTGACATATACAACCTTCAATACATCAAATGCTAATAGTGTTGAAATCAATGACAACCACATATCAACAACATAATACAACATCCAACAATCTCCCTTGGCATTGATGGAAACACGGATGTGAAAAACACCATCAACCCAACTCTCAATCAGTACTTACTCCTTAGATTTTGATTCTTCTTACTTGAATTATTTTGCAAGATCTTCTCCACACAAGACTTTTTACTCTAGATAAGAAACATTTTTTCACATGACTCTTCTCCCCCTTTGAGATCAATGGCAAAGATAAACATTATCTTTCCACATACAAGCTCTGAACCACATATCTGTTCCACTACTTCCAGTAGCAGCGAAAAAAAATCAATTTGGATCAAGACAT
>VDFB02091195.1:0-16457 GCA_007258455.2 Sequoia sempervirens | reverse complement strand
ATTGCTCCATTTTCTAGAACCAAAACCCACTCACAAGGCTAGGTTTGTCAAGTGAGTGAAATCCATTGACCTACAAAATTATAGAGGATTCTAGGCTAACTCTACTAGAGTGGTTTATCCCTCCTACACTTCAAGCTTAGCTTGGACTCAAGAGGGTGTTCCTAGGGGTATACCTCAATAGGTATTAAACTCACACAAAATATACAATCAAGAAATAGCTACAACCAAACCCAATGCATTCTTAACCATATACAATATCACTAGGTTAAGAAAATTTGGTTTCATATGACCCCTATATAGCTAATAATAGTGCACAATCATAACCTTCATGAAGTTGATTCATTTTATAAATCTCTTAATGAGAAACCTTGGTTTTGTTACTAGGTTATGGATCCACAGAAGGAATTACTAATAAGTTGTTGATTTAACAATTTTATTTTGATAGTGGGTCTAAATATCCCCAAATCGGTGCCTATCTATGGGTATTAGAGTCACATTGACAAGGAAGAAAGAAATAAAATGAAGATATTGAAAGATTGATCTAAGAAAAATAATGTATCAATGAAAATATTGCAAACACAACATACTTAGCTATACAACATCAAACTACACAAGCTCATATATAAACTATAAAATATTATTACAATGGTTGTAATTATTTCAGAATAATACCACATTCTCTAATATAATTTACAACCACAACATTAAATATGCTAAAGAGAATTATTGAAATACCCTAAACATGTACTTATGATTGTGGAGGTATTATCTCTACAACACATTCCAACATGGTACCTTTGGATATTTGATGACTTTTACTGCACACCTACAACTAAATTTCAACTATTTGAAACCCCAAAAAGTGCTAACATCTCTTATGCCTTGAGAAAAAATAACTAACACCTTGAAAAGAGTCACATAACACAATATATACCCTTACATTGAAACCCTAACCCTGAGACTATAACGCACTCAAAATAGGTAGTTGAGGATGATTCCCACCCAAAATGGGAATGCTAGATCGATAGGGGACATATGCATTTATTTTTAGTAGTTGGGAAAAATAACACCATTAACATGATTTGGTGGAGCAAGAAGAGAAGCATGCAACCAATCCATTTATAGCCATTTAAATACTCACCTCATGCTTTATCAAACCATTGACAAAGAAACAAGGAAACCATCAAGGATTGGGCCTTGAGCTTACCACATATTGTCTACAACAAAGGGAAGAATGAAAACCTCCAATGACTTGACAAGTGATATGTTGGACATTGGGTCATGCCAATAATTGAATCACATATCAATCAAACCATGTCACTATTATATATATTGTAATGCCCTGAGCTAACAAGCTTAGAACGAAACCTAATGGAACTTTTTTTTGAATCAAGCATAACAATATCGATAATGCAACAATGACATGTCACACTTGCATGATAACATGAACATAAGTATCACAAAAATACAACACCAGAGACAAAAAGTCACTTCACCATTGCATTAGAAAGGTGGAAACAATAGAATACTAACCACTCACAGGATAAATCCACCATGATGAATAAATGGAAGGGAGAGAGAGGACAACACCTACTTGACAATCATTTACTAGACTACAATTGTGTTCTCTTGCAACACCACTCTAGGGAAGGATGAGGGATTACTCAACCTGCAATCCACATATAGACACACTAAACCACTCTAAAGAAAAACTAAAACCTTCACAAGAGGTTTCCTACCCAAGAGGAACAACTCACCACAAGATGAAATGACAATAAGTCACTTCTAGAAATCCTCATGCTTCCCAAGACATCTCATTACAAAGTGACATCACCCAACGAAAGAATCCACCCACAAAACCTTATGACCTATGAAGATTGTTGAGGTCACTAACATGATAATCCATAAAGGCCTATAACCTTTACAATACTTCACAAGACTAGAAGAATCATCTCGTTAATCCTAGGTTTGACAACCAGGTCATATCAGGAGGTTGCATGCAAAATGATACAAGAGATGGCATAAGTCCTCAATGATGAAACTTGAGAACTAGTTAAAAAAACTACTAGTACCCCAATACTATGGTGAACAACTTTAATATAAATTTTTTTCAAGATGGAGTCCCGAAAAAGAAAGGAAAGCTCAAGTTCAAAGTTAGAGAAATTTTGACTAGGTTTCAAGGTTTTAGACAACCAAAACAATTGGAATGGGAAAAGTATAAGTCATGAATTTTGTTTGAAAAGTTCCAAGGGCTTAAAAACCCTCACCTATCATTGGTTGAGATTATTCACTCTCTAGTTTTTGCATGGGTATGAGGTCACCCCTACACAGGACTAGGTCACCCCAATAGCCTTAGGAAAAAATATGAGATTTTGGATTTTTAGGCCTGTCAAACTAGGCCACCCCTACTTCCACCAAGATGCCCCTACTTCCACCAGGCTGCCCCAATAGTGTTAGGACAATTTCTAAAGTACTAGATTTAATTAGGTGCATGAAAGGGCCACCTAAGTATAAAACCAAGCCGCCCAACTGTGAATTTGCATAGTTAGGTTTATTTTAAGCACCAAAATAAATGTTCCTATGTTTGAATTAACACTTAAAAATAATAATGAGAATAAATGGAAATATTTCATGCCCAACACCAACATTGAGACATGTAAACAAACCAAATATTATTTTCATTTATGATTTACAAATGATCTTCGAAGAGAGGTTCCAAATCAATAATTTTACAATATGAATGAATAATATACATATAAATACTTGAATATGAATAATATACATATAAATACTTGAATTTAACTTGAAAGTAAATAGTACCATGTCGTTCCTCGATCCATGAACCTCAAGTCCCCAATGGTGACTACCATGCTACCCAACCTCGTGGAATCAAACGGATCTACTCCCACCATGCTAGGAGATAGTCACATGGGCCATAAGAACAACACACATGCTAAACGAATGGGGATAAATCTTACACACACACCATATGAAGACACTCCATAAACACATCATATAAACACTTGTCCAAGTACAAGAAGAATCAAATACAGATAGGATCAAAACAAGATCTCATTGGGAAAACTCACCAATGTCTTACCACAAAAACACATTGGTCCAAGTCACCAATGCCATAGAAGAATCCATCCTTGGGAATCTCACCAAGGGTATAACACATGGTATAACTCATTGGAAGAGTAGTCATAAGGATCGTCATTGGGCCAACTCACCAATGAAAGATCACACACAAAAGACACAAGGGTAGGATGCTAGAGAGCTAGTTAGGGGGTGTCATCACATTGCTCAAAGGTTTGACACCCATGGAATCTAGTACACCTCTCATATAGATGAGGATACTTTATCTTGCAAGATCGAGGCTCCCTGAGCTAGCATGCCTTCCCAAACATCCTTAGTCTGTACTAACACTCAAGGCATGAGAGGGGCATCCATTATCTTGGTTAATTATTTACCTGTGTTTCATTAATTATCACGATTAAATGAATCCCCACCTGTGATCAACCTACTTGCCACTTTGGGTTAGGGACACATTGGGAGACACTCCCATAACCCTCTCTAGTACCTTAATCCTAGGCTCTTCACACTCACCAACGAGTGTGGCACGAAAACCAATGCAAGAATACAATATTTCCAAATTTCAATAATAATTATCCATAATGCATAACATTATATTTCAAGAAGTACACATTCATCAAAATATTCCAAAACAGTTATCACACCCTCCAATGAGTGGCACAAAAATCAATGCATAAAATTCAACTTTTTCCAAATTCAATGAAATTTCTCCACAACATTTATTTTCACATTTCATGAAGTGCCATTCTTTCAAAACATTGAAAAACATTCATTTTTATGAAAAAAATAAAAAAAATTCATGTTTTACAAGGCAAGAACTGGAAATTTCCCAAATCCACCATGAAAACTTTCTTCAAAATTTATTTTTTAAAATTCAAAAATATAAAATGCCCTTTTTCTCTAAATATACCCAACAACACACTTTTCACATAAAATTCACATTTCCTGCATTTCTCAAAAAATTTGGCATTATAACCCCATCTAATTGAAAATTTTCAAAATTAATTAAATCTATCCATTATACAAATTGAAATGCAAAATAAAAGGAGATGGGATGATTCTACACTCCCCTAATCATTCTCCTACAAATAAAATTTGAAATAAATTGGCTAAATTAATTAAAAATAAGAAAAATACCTCAAAGATAATCCAATTTTGAAATGAAGAGCACATCATGCATGCCAAACAAGAGCTCGCAAGGATTGGCATGCACCATCCCGTACCGATTCCTAACCTAATGAATCTGACCTCGTCGAGTTCCACAACTTAATGCACTCCCAATCAACAAATCAATTTTCTCCCAAAATAAATTACATCCTGAAATAAAATTCCCTTTTTCATTTTTACCCTTTTTCCAATTTCAAATTTAATAATATAAAATTTATTTTTTATTCCTTTAATTCCCAATTTTCCCAAATCCCAAATAAACATTTAAATCCATTCCTAAATAACATATATCCTTTAAATTCCCAATTTAAATACATATAAAATATTTCTTTAAATTCATGAAAATTATAATTTAAACAGGATAATTGAAATCATGCACAACTCACAATTCCCAACCCAAGGAATTTTCTCAATTTAAATTAAACAACAACTTTCATTTCTATTCTCCCTTTTTCCCAAAACATAGAGAATATTTTAATAATAAATATCAAAATCATTTAAATTCCTAATATTTCATTTACAAGAAAATATTAAACTTAAACCATTAATTAAGTCAAACATTTACAATATAATCACAACACATAGGGATTCTGAAATAACTCCTAACTCATATTCAGGTTCACATAGGGTCAAATATAACACATAACATACTCGATTCAACTACGACCAAGGAATGGATATGAAGGGGGCCAATGTGACATCTCCAAATTAACCACCATTGGGAAACAACTCAAAACAATGTAGCTAGGTCAAGGAATAACCCTGTACCTGTAACCATTCAACACACATTAGGAGTACCTGCTCAATGTATATATACCGAAGCATAGCATAATCATCCCAATGGGGTCCAACAACATAAGCATAAAATAAAATCCATACATCCATCATATGAATCCTTAAATAAATCATTCCTTTTGAACATCAATAATCAGGATCCCATTTAATCACAACATAATATTGCATTTCAATGAATTGAAGAATAATGATAACCAAACATGTAAATATACAATATTCCAATAATTGACATGTTGAGGTATCTGATCTCGAACATGCAATGGTTCATGCACACTAATCAGAGCCATAAAATAATCACCATAACAATCATGAATAAATGGTGAAGCTAAAGAACCAATCTTATATTAACAAGATGAAAATGGGAGGGGCACTACATCCTCCCCCACTAAAACTAGGCTTACTCTTGGAAGCCTTTACAAGAAAGGATAGATACACCTAGTACACAATCCTTCAAACACATCATACTCATAGATCAATCCTCTAGACTCTCACCAAGTCTAGGTAACAAACACACAACGCACAACTCTAGGGGTGCACAAGTTAAGTGGCCACCCACCACTAGGTGCACAACCACCTTAGAGATCACCACACTACCTTCATTAGCTACCACTGCAACCGATGTTAGAGACCAATTATCGGGTCCAACAACACACAAGGTTTGAGGAAACACTACCTCACCACCATGCTCACCAAGATCATGCGTCATCTCCAATTATGGCACTCAACATGAGGTTCTCCATCGGTACCACTTGGGAAAAGTGAGGATTTCCTAAGTTCTCTAGCTTCTCAATGCAAAAATAAGAATAATATAGGGGTTATTAGAGGCAAGGATCTATGAAACTATGTTGGATTTTTTGTCATTGATGTCAAAGGGTAGTCATGATGGTCATTGTATTGAATGAAAAAGACAACTGAGAAGGGGGTGAATCAGTTGTATCTAATCAAAACATAAAAAACCTTCAACAATAATCAGATCCACATGCATTCAATAAACCCTTATTCTATTAATATGATTAATCATGAAATGCAGATAACAAAAACTAAAATAACAACACCATACATAAGAGAACACTAGATTTATGTGGAAATCCCAATGAGGGAAAAACCATGGTGAGGATTAGCTCAAAATATAAGTAATTGCAAAACCAATACAAAAGGGCTCACTGCTAGAATAGGACACACTGTCTAAAAAGGCTCAAATGATCCAGGAGGATCTAAAAGACCTAAAATTTTGCAGTCTTAGAATCTGACAAAACCAACATCATCGGATAGAGCTCGTTGACACAATCCTGATGTAACTTGAATCGTGTCAAAAGGAGACCATACACGAAAGTTATGCTCGGTCAAAGTTCAACGGGGCTAGAGATTCTAGATGTTGATTCAAGGCCAAAAAATTGATCACCTCCAAATCAGTCCAAAATAGTGCCAAGTCAAAGAGCTTGTTGAGAGCTTTCCAATGGTATGCAAAATGTAAGAAACAAAGCTCGTTTGCTCCCGACACAATTGGTCAAAGTTTGGTCAACATGAGGTCAAAGCTGGTCAACCAAAAAAATAAATCATCATGGAACATTTTTCTACTAGTTCCATCACGTAGAGCTCGACGAGAGCTTTTCGACGCATTTTGAATAGACCAAATTTGAGTTCGTATGTGGAAGTTATGACCAGTCAAAATTGTGGTCAAACTTGGTCAAAGTGATGACATGGCATCACCAAAGCTTGACACTTGGTAGGACACGTGGCAAATGACATGGTGGGAGCAGTGATTTGGCACTAACATGGACCAACTAAGTGATAAAATCCTCTTGCCTTGACCATTGCACCACACGCCTTGTCTGAGATATAAGAGGAGCCCGTCTCTATATATAAACCTTAAAATAAGCATAAGAATTCTTTTATTTTATGTAAACCATAAAATAAGGAGAAAATTAAGGGGGGCCTTAGGAAAAATATGAAGCCCGATCCTTTTTAATAGGATTTTCATTGGTTTTTAAAATTAAAGGGCTTAATTTAGGAAAATATTAAAAAAATATTATTAAGCCCAAAAACCTTAAAAGGGTTTTAAGAGATTTTTATTTGTTTTAAGGGCTTAATATAGGATATTGGGAAAATATTTAAAAATATTATTGGTTAAACCCCTAATTAGCATATGTATATGTATTTAAAGGGGGATTTTTCTCTCGTGAAGGCAATCAAATTCTTTTGGGAGGAAATTAGGCAAAGGATTTTTGGAGATTGATGTAATCAAAGAGACTTGTATTTTTGTATTTCTTTAAGTGTAATTGGGATTTTAAGGCATTTGAAGCCTACCCCACAGACGCAAGTAAAGGAGAATACAAAGGAGTCTTTAGGTGTTGAGAGAGACTGTGAGAGAAATTGTAATGTAGGTCTAAAGCTTGGATGGTGTACAAAAACAGTCAAAGCTTGGCATCATTAATAAAGCGATTCCTCATTGAAAAGTGGACCTAGAGATGTAGCCCAAACATATGGGTGAAATCTCTTATCAAATTTTTTGTTGTCTCTCTATTCTTTCTATGTTTGCTTCCAACATTTTAATTTCTTCTTTGAGTTCTTATTTACAACATTTAAGTAATTAGTTAATGTTTCATTAATTTGTGTAATGAGTTAAGTGAACTCAATTCCGTAATTTCAATGATTAAAGTACATACCATGCAGTTTTGTTTACAATTGGGAAAATATGTAATTAGAATTAAGTACAAATTATTTTGTAAAACCTTTAATTACATATCAAGTTTGGTATTAGAGCAATTTAACAGGAAAAATTGCAAGTGGTGGATGTTAACCAAGTTGAAATTAAAGCAAGGAGAAGGTGCACTTGAGGAGATTAATCTAGAGATTGGATCAAGGCGAGTTACTCAAAGACAAACCATGGAACAACCAGAAGAATGAAAATCTCCCAATCTTGAAATCTTTGAGAATGAAGAACAATTTCACAAAGCATTCCTAGACATGACGATGATGGTGGAAGAGTTGTACAAGAAAAATAAGAAGGAGAAAGGTGAATCCTCTTTAAAAGATGACAAAGGTAAAGGAGCAGGAGGTAGTGGTGACCCTCCTAAACCTCCATCTTCACCTTCTTCACCTTCCTCATCTTCTACATTTTCTTCATCTTCTTTGTCTACTTCATCTTCAAAGAAGAAACAACTTGTACAACCTAAATCTAATACTCCTTTATTAAAGCTTGATGTTAAATTTGAATTGCCAACTTATAATGGATAACTAGATGCAAAGAAACTTGATAATTGGATAAAGCAGATTGAAGTTTATTGTAGGATTCAGAAGTTTATTGATGATACTTCAAAGATCCAATTAGCCACTCTTCGCTTGGGAGGCACAACCTTAATCTGGTGGGAGAGAAAAACTCCAAGAAGATCTAAGCCAATATGTAAAATTATTTCTTCTTACTAGTTTGAGTTTATAACTGCACTTAAGAAACAGTTTTATCCATTAGGTCACATGCAAAAAGAAGTAATGAATTGGAAATCATTAAGGAAAGAGAAAGGAAAAAGTGTACATGAATATACATAGGAGTTTAGGAAAAAAGCTTTAATTTTGGGCATTCCATTATACATGCAAGAAACAATGTTGAAGTATATAGGTGGATTACATGAAAATTTGAGGCATACAATACTTATGTTCAATCCAACTAACCTTGACGAAGTTAGTGTGCAAGCCATTCATCTTGAAACAAGCATGAAGAATAGTTTCTTAATGGAATCCGGTAAGCATAAAGAAAGCAAGAAAGGGAAGCAGGAAATGCAATGGAAAACTTTTGTGAAGAAAGAGGAGGAAAAGCCTTATTGCTCACACTACAAAAAGAAAGGGAATGAAGATGCAAAATGTTGGAAATTGCATCCTGATTAGAAACCAAAGTGGTTCAAGGATCAAAAGGGTAAGCAAAAGACTGCAACTATCGTGCAAGACCTCGGATCAGTTCTGATGATGAAACCAAGATAACAATTGTGGGTATAAAAGGTATTGTTCCTATTGCTAGTACTAGTTCCCATGTTTCTTATGTAAAGAATAATGAGATCCCTGTTGAAAGTAAAAAGAATGAATTGTTTCATATAAGGACTATTGTAAAATAGAGTAAAATTGATACACTCATAGATAGTGGATCACAAGTGAACTTAGTCTCTAAACAAGTTGTTAAGCAATTGGGATTAAAAACAACATGTCATCTAAAACCATATCCATTGGGTTGGGTGCATGATAATGCTCGGTTACATGTGTCAAGGCAATGTAAACTATGATTTGCAACCACATCCAAGTTTGTAGATGAGGTAGAGTCAAATGTAATTCCACTTGACATCTGTGGGATGGTTTTAGGAAGTCCTTATTTGTATGATAGAAAGGCCATTTTCTAAAGGGAACATAATAGGTATCATGTGTTTAAGGATGGAATTGAATTCATTGTGAAAAATCATCGCATGAAGAGTGATAGATATGTTGTAAACATAGGGCATTTGAAAATGGTTGTAAACACAAGCAAGACATTAACCCTTATGTTTGTAACAACTAGTGATATTAGGGATGAAGATGAAACAATTTATAATCATGATAAGGTGTTATAGACAACAGAGTGTGAGGATCAATTGCAAGCACGTTTAAGCCTTTAGCCTCAGGTGGTAAAAGAGGGTTTGAATGACTCATTTTCTAATGATGTTCCTAGGAGTCCCAACATGTCGATAATTTTTCCTTCACATCAGTTTATTCAGTGTTGTGGCTTGTCATTCTACTAGTTAGTTCTATGTGGCTAGTAGATGCATCAATGAATATTGATGGGTATCTAATTGATTGTATCAACTATGCTATCTCATTCTTCATCTTGTTTGTGATGGGTCAGATGATCAAAATTTTGGCAAGGTGGATAAATGATACAGGACAAGTGAGGCAACAATGTCCTCACTTAAATTTTATGTAAAACCATACTTCTAGTGGTCCAAAAGCTTCTCAATTGGGAGGAATGATCTAGGAGGATCTAGAAGACCTAAAATTTTAGTCTCAGAATCTAAAAAAACCAACATCATTGGACAAATCTCACTGACACAATCCTGACGCAACTTGAATCACGTCAAAAGGAGACCATATGTGAAAGTTATGCTAAGTGAAAGTTTGACGGGGCCAGAGATTCTAGATGTTGACTCAAGGCCAAAAAAATGATCATCTCCAAATCAATCCAAAATAGTGCCAAGTTGAATATCTCATTGAGATATTTCCAATGGTATGCGGAACGTAAGAAACAAAGCTCGTTTGCTCTCGATGCAGCTAGTCAAAGTTTGGTCAACATGAGGTCAAAGCTGGTCAACCAGAAAAATTATTGATCATGGAACATTTCTCTACCAATTCCTTCATGTAGAGCTTGGCTAGAGCTTTCTAACGCATTGTGAACGAACCATATCCGAGTTCGTATGTGGAAGTTATGACTAGTCAAAGTTGCGGTCAAACTTGGTCAAAGTGATGATGTGGCGTCATCAAAGCTTGACACTTGGTAGGACACATGGAAAATGAAGTGGCAGGAGTAGTGAGTTGGCACTGACATGGACCAACTAAGTGATAAAATACAGATTAACACATATTTATTAAAGAAAAAAATGTTTGATCTAAAATTTAAACATAGAGGATTTGGTGGGATTTGATCCCTTGACTTGTGCCTTAAAATCCTCTTGCACCACACACCTTGTCCAAGATATAAGGGGAGCTCCTCCCTATATATAAACCTTAAATAAACATAAGAATTGATTTATTTTCTGTAAACCATAAAATAAGGAGAAAATTAAGGGGGACCTTAGGACAAATATAAAGCCCGATCCTTTTTAAAAGGATTTTCATTGGTTTTTAAAATTAAAGGGCTTAATTTAGGAAAATATAAAAAGGAAGTATTATTAAGCTTGAAACCTTAAAGAGGTTTAAAGAGATTTTTTATTTTGTTTTAAGGGGCTTAATATAGGAGATTAGGAAAATATTTGAAAAATAATTTTTAAAGGGGTAATATGGCTTAATGAATATAAGCCATAAGTTTGAGATTTTAATTTCAAAAATTAGGAGATATAGGTTTATTCGGGAGATTTGGGGAATTTTATTGTTTTTACCCCCATATAGAAAATGTAATTATATTTAAGGGGGGATTTTTGCTCTTGGAAGCAATGAATTCATTATGGAGAAACTAAGGCATTTTGGGAGGAAATTTTGAAGGCTAGTGTTTATGAAAAGACACTTGAATTTGTAATCTAAGATAGTATCTTTAGGTGTTGAGAGAGATTGTGAAGAATTTGAATGTAGGTCTAAAGCTTGGATGGTGTACAAAAGCGGTTAAAGCTTGTCATCATTAATAAAGTGGTTCCTCATTGAGAAGCGGACCCAAAGATGTAGCTCGAACATATGGGTGAACTTCGTTATCAAATTTCTCGTTGTCTCTCTCTCTATTCTTTCTATGTTTCCTTCCAACATTTTAATTTCTTCTTTGAGCTCTTATTTACGACATTTAAGTAATCAGTTAATGTTTTCATTAATTTGTGAACTCAATTTGGTAATTTCAATGGTTAAATAAACATAATCACACAATTTTCTTTGGTGATTGGGATAAATCTATAATTAGGAGTTAAATGCAAATTATCATTTTAACTCTTTTTATTACAAGTCAAGTTTGGTATTAGAAATCATCCTTTGGAAATGCTTTGTTTAAATCCCTGAAATTCGTGCATATTCTGATGCCCCCAGTGGGTTTGGAGACTTGTACTAGGTTGGAAACCCACTTATGATAGTCAGTCAGTTGGATAAATATGACGTCAAGAAGATTTTGTAGATCTAGTTTAACCAAGAGTGCAATCTAAGGGTGCATCTTTCTCAATTTCTGTTTCACTGGCTTGGCTTTAGGATAGACTACTAAATGATTCACAACCACTTCTAGATTGAGCCCTAACATATTTGTGTATGACCATGCAAAGTTTGTTCTTCTCTCTTTCATGAATGCTTCTAGGTTTTTCTTTTCTTCATCCAACAAGGATTCAACATAAAAAGTTATCTTGGGTGCTTCTTCTATTCCCACATTCACTGGGGTAGCCTTCTCTACTAGTACTGTTGATTTTTTTGGATGCATTGCACTAAGGGGGAGATTGAATCCCTCATCCTTGGGAACCTTAGAGAGGTTTTCACCTTTGGATGCGTCCTTTCTTTTTACTATTTTAGGATTTGAAAGTTCCATGGTGTGGTTTTGACTTAAAGATCTGCATTTGACTCTCATGCCATCAATTTTGCGACTGAAGGATTTAATCATCTCCCCATAGTACGCCTGTCTATCTAGTTCTATATATCAAATCCTACTTTGTGATCCCCATATGGTAAGTTGTCATGGAGTCCCATGAATTCTAAGATTTCTTTATCATTTTCAAATATATCTAGAATCGGTGATCCTCGTTGGTCCTAGTCGATGAGTTGGGGGTATACTAGGCTTAATTAAGTGGTTTGGTCGCTTGGGGTGAAAGATGTTGATATCATAAAGAGGGAGTTATTCTCAAATAGGTCAGAAACGTCAAGGGGAAAATCATATAGGGTAGTATCACATGATGTTGGTAACCATGAGGAAGCCTCAACTTGGTTAGTAGAAGTACCTTTTCCAAGAATGGTAACCTTGCTAGTAGTACATCCTAATCCTATATTCTTTGGACGTCTCTCAGGAATGATGGGTTCTAGCAAAATATTATCATTTCATCCTAGCTTTTCATTCTTGTTGTACCCCCATCCCTTCATTAGCTATAAAACTATATTGTCATCTTCCATTGGAAGAACAGGCATGGGTCGGTTGTCCTGATAGAGAAATTTAGATACATCTTCCTCATTGACATCTTCTTTGTTCAAATCCACCCATTTGGTGAAGGTGGAAGATGCAAGCTTTAAATTTTCATTCACTTTTTTGATAGGTGTAGGTTTTCCATGAGATTTGGGGGAAAGAGGTAATTCACCCAACACAAAAGTGTCCTTTAGATTGTAATCTCCACAATCATTATCCTTGATAACTACTTTGATATCGAGTATAGTTTGCACAATGGGCATTTTGGATTTCAAGGTGGATGCAAGAGAAGATGGGTCAACAAATGAGGATGAGGATGTAGGGCCTTCATCATTCCTTGCATCCTGGGATCTCAGGGAACTGGGCCCCAAGCCCTGCAGTGCCCCAGATCTCCAAGGAAGGCAACCTCTGCTCCCAAAAGTGTTCCCAAAACAATGGTGAGAGGGTGAAAAGCTGGCAGAACTTGGTAGAAGGATGCATGAATCCTGGCAATAATGGAAGCGAGCACAAAGGGACAAGACCCAGTACCTCTGGAAGTGTGGGGTTCCCAGTTCCACTGAGAAGCGATGCATTTTTTCTTCCCAAAGGCCCCTTTCCTTTGACCAAGCATGGCCCCTGGCAAGGCAAGTCAAAGCCTTTAGTTCTTAGTGCACCCCCAAACCTGACCAACTGGCGTGGCGCAAATGTTGTGAGTCTCCCACTCCTGTTCCAAAGAACCTTCTTTCTGGAACTGCTTCCTAAGCAATGCTCTAATTCCAGTTTATCGTGAGAGCAGTCAGGCCTTGTAAGTGTAAAATAAGTCCAATGTAAGGTAATAAAGAAAGAGGTAGTGGATATTGCTGGTACCATAGCTTGAAACTAGTTTGTATCAATATTATCAGGGATGGAGGATGCAAATAGAGCCTTTTCTAATATCTCCCTATGTGCGGGGGATAGCCTCAATAGTTCTAAGATAGAGATCTATGCGGGGGTCTTTTTTAGCTAGTCCAAGAGACTATAGTTACTAGGGTTAGACATTGGAAATGTAGGTTATGCCATAGTTTGAGATGAAGATCCTTAGATGGTGACCTTGTCACGTTGCGTGGTGACTCCACACTCCATGCTAGGTCCTTTTATGGTAACGATTGTTACAACATTGTCACAAGAGGTGACTACATTGGAAAATACATGCTACACATTATTGTAAGTCTTCAATTTTCCATTGTCATTCCCTTTGCTGTGATCTAGCATAGGGTTCTTGTATATCTTGAGGTCTTGGTTACCGGATAGTACATCAACAAATATGTCCCCATTCTCTATAAGATACTGGATAACATTCTTGAGCTCCATGCAGTTTGATGTTTTGTGTCCTTTGATTTTGTGAAAGTCACAAAGATCCTTTTCATTGTACCACAATGGTTTATCCTATGGTTCTTGGTATTTTTGGAAATTGGGAAGCATTATTAGGTTTGAATCTACCAATTTCTTCATGATAGATTCAATAGGTTCCCCCAATGTGGTGTTTTTTTTCATTTTGGTTAGTTATTCCTATTGGGGGTTTGTCTTCATTGAGTTTGGTGTTATTGACCTGATTATTCTATGGTGGTGATGTTGTTTGTTGCACGATTGGTTGGATGTTGGTCGATTGATTTGTGTTTAGCCTAGGAGCACTTATGACCACTTTAGCATCCATAATTCCATCATTCATCAAGTTTTTTTTCTTTGCCCAAAAATGGGGCTTGTTATTTGAATTGGTTGATGAGCTGTTGTCTCTGTATGCTTATGTGGTTCCCTGTGAGATTAGAGCATGCTTGATGTTGAGGACCCTAGGGAAAATCTCATCATAAGTGGTGATACATTGCATTTTCAAGTGGAAGGATACATTTGGATCAAAATTTTCTATGATAATCCCCACTTATTGTTCATCAAGAATGGGTCACTTTCTCTTTTTCGCCATCTTTGCAAGAAATTAGCAAAGGATTATCCTTTGTTTTTCTTGAGTGTGTATAAATCTTCTAAGCTTACATCCATGTCAAGATTGAAGGAGAAGTGATCTATAAATTTATCGGCAATTTTTTGGAAGGTTTTGATACCTAGAGGCAACTGTGAAAACCAATCAATGGTTGGGCCTACCAAGCTTCATGGAAAGAGGCGCATCAAGTAGGAATCATTGTAGGAAACCTCCATACACATGACTTTTAATTCTTTGATGTGATCCATAGGATTTCCTCTCCCTTTGTGTTTATCAAATTTAGGGACCTCAAAACTGGGAGGGAACGGTACCTTTGCAATGTTTCTATTGAATGGGTATGGACACAAGTTTTGTTGTGTATGGGGTTTCTTCATTTTACCCATTTGAATATCTTGCATCTATTGCGTTAGCTCCTTGAGTTGCGATACCATATCATCTTGTGAGTTTGGTGGAGGAACATATGTTGCATATTGTGGGATGGCAGATGGGTTGTACTTAGGATTTTGATATTATGGGGTGTCGTATGGTGTATAGGGTGGTGTGCGATATTGTGAAGGTGAGGGTGGAAGAGATGTATATGTTCCTAATGTATTTGGAGTGACAATGTTTTGTTGGGGGTTATAGTTTAAACCCTATTGTTGTTGTGTGAGTACTTGTTGTTGGGAATATTGTTGGGATAGCAAGGCTTGTTGTTGGGCTTATTGCTATTGTTGGGCCATGAGGGCTTGTTGTTGTTTTTGGGCTACTAAGGCTTCTTGTTGTGCTTGCTGTTGTTGTGCAACTAAGGCTACTTGTTGTGCTTGTTGTTTTTGTGTGGCTAAAGCTGCTTGTTGCACTTGTTGTTGTTGTTGTTGTGCATCTAAGGCTGCTTGTTGGGCTTGTTTTTGTTGTTGTGTGGTCAAGGCTACTTGTCGGGCTTTTTCTTTTGGTAAAGCTTGTTGATAAGCTTGTTGTGCTTGTTGCAAAGCTAGAGCATGTGCTTGCAATGTAGGATCACTTGGTTGTTGGGACATATACAATGGGTTTTGGGTGTTTATGGTTTGAGTGGGTTGTGGGTTGATGACGAGAGGTTGGGGGTTACCTTGGTTTAACATTCCTTGTAAAATGGTGGATTGGGATGGAGGAATGTAAGATTGATTTCCCATTTGATTTTGCATGATGTGGGGGACCAATGGTAAAGATGATGATGGTTCCATTTGGTATTACAATGGAAATGGCATATTATGACCTTGAAATTGATTGAAAGGGTTCCCTTGACCGATGAGTAGATGGTTCCCTTGTATTTGAGGTGGAACCATGGTATTACTTTAGTTGATGGGGTTTGTGACCAAGGTGTTGTTTTGATTTGGGTTGGTGATGGATGGGATGGATGTGTTTTGTGAAACTAATGGGTTGGATGAACCAATAGGGTGGTTGGATGAAGATGTCCCTTGTTGCATTAAGGGTTGATTTTGCGTAAGGGTGTTGAAATTCCCTTGTTGGTCTATTTGAGACACTTGGTCCACACTACCTTGTGTGATGTTGGGCACACTTGTGGTACTTGTGGGGATGGATGAAGATGGTTGCCCTCAAAATTTTGAGGTTGTCGTGGAGTTATGTAATGTAAGTGGTTTACGTGGATGTAGGGGGTGCTCAAGAATAGTA
>VDFB02091194.1:0-22039 GCA_007258455.2 Sequoia sempervirens | reverse complement strand
TATGTGGTGATACCTTGCACCTTGGGATGGAATGCCAAGGCTCCTTCGAGATTGGAGATGATGGTGCAAACTTGTTGTTATTCAGGAATGGCCCATTTTCTCTTGTTGACCTTGGATCTCCATCATTGTAGGAAGGAGGAAAATTATTCATTTTTACCTTTTTTAAGAGTTGATAGTTCCTCTAGACCGACATCCATACCGATATTGAATGTGTATTTTTTTGTGAAAGTGTCTGCTATCTCCTGGAACTTCTTGATACTAGGAGGAAGGCGAGAAAACCACTCCATGGCTTGGCTAGCCAAACTTCTAGGAAATAGTTGCATTAGATATGTATCATCATATGTGACTTCCATGCAATGCACTTGGAATTCCCTGATGTGGTCTTCGGGGTTTCTCATCCCATGGTATTTATCAAATTTAGGGATTTCAAATCCCTTTGGGAATGGTTTCATTGCAAGACTCCTATAAAATGGATATGGACACAATTTGCTAAGTGTTTTTTTGGTTTTCCCTGATCGAAGATCAAGCACTTGTTGCCAGAACATCTTGATTTGTGTTGTCACATGATTTTGTAGATCAGGGGGTGGAGTGAAGGTGTTTTGTGGTGGTTCAATTGTTGGTGGGATGGGTGGGTTGGTTGGTGTATTGGTGGATGGTTCCTACACATTTTTTTGTGCCAAGTCTTGTAATTGCTATTGTACCAACAACACTTGTTGTTGCTCTTGTTGTTGCAGCACTAATAGTGCTTGTTGTTGAGCTTGTTGTTGTTGTTTTTGTGCCAACAATGCTTGTTGTTGGGATACTATTCGAGCTATTTTGTGTTTCTCTTGGTATTGTTTTAGCACTTGTTGGTATGCTTGTTGTTGGGATGCTTTTTGTAGTGTGAGATATTGTGCTTGTGCCTATGCTTGTGCTTGTGCTTGTGCTTGTACTTGTGCTTGAGCTTGTTGGACTGCTTGTGTGGCCTTTGTGGCCTATGCAGCTTGTGTGGCTTGAGTGTCTTGTTCTTCTTACGTAGCTTGGGTAGCTTGCTATTTTTGTAATGAGGCCTAGGCTAGAGTAGCCTGCTATGCAGCTAGTTGTGCTTTTGCTTGCTAAGCAGCTAGTTGTGCAACTTGTCAATTTTTTATTTTTTTGAGTGCCTTTTGATAGGAAGATTGTTGAGAAGCTTGCAACACAATACTGTATTGGTTTGATGTATTTGAGTTGGGTGGTGGTGGTGGTGGTGGTTTGGAATGATGTTTATTGTTCTGATAAGAGGCACCCTTGTTTTGACGATTGGAACTTGGGTGGTGGATGGTACGATTGATATGCCTGGTCCAAGTGAGAGACCATGTTTTGAGATATTTGAGGAATGGTTGATGATGTAGTGGTGGCTTGCAATACTAGGATGTTTGTCATATGTTGTTGTGATATCGATGGCAAGATGGGAGGATTTGATAATATGATGTTTTGATTGATAATGGGGGGGTTGGTTTGATTTTGTTAATTGATGTTTGGTAAAGGTGGAAGCCCTAAATCGAGAGGTGGTGTGGATATTGATGGAAAGGGTGGGAGTGGTGGAAAAGTGAGTGGCATACTCCCTTTGGGAAATGATGAAGATGAAGGATCAAAGATGCCCCCTGGTCTAAATAAGTCGCCTTCTCCTTGCGAAGTTATGGCGAGAAAGGTTTGAGGTGTTGCATGAAATGATGATGATGGGTCATTGGGATCATGAAAGGTGAGGAGGACATATGGGTGTAGTGGATTTTGGGGAATAGGTTGTCCCAGGATAGTGTTTGAGTCCAAATCTCAATTATTCACAAGGGGGTGTGTTTGTAGTGCATTGATAAATGTGCTCCCCTTGTTAACAATGGGTTGAGTTGGAGCAATGGATTATGTAATTTTTGGAATGATTTGAGTGATGCTTTGAATTGGGGGTGTGGATGAAATTAGGAGTGTGGTTGATATTGGGAGCATGATCCCAAGAGGTGGTTCCACAATGGTGCTTACATTGAAATCAGAAGGGAGTTTAGCCCCTTGTTATTGTGAGGGATGGAGTTTCATCATGATATTGACAGTCCTATGATTCTTGATATTTTGGACCATTTTGATGATCTCATCTTGTGTCATTCTGAAGGAATTATTGGTAATTTCCTCTACTTGACCTTCCTCTTGAGGATTTTGTGATGATATATGAAGATTAGTTAGGGGATTGCTTGATCCAATGAGATTCATTTTGGAATTGGTTTGACTTATGTCACTTGAAGTTGATGTTTCTTTATTGGCTTCCATGTTCCTCTTTTGTTGTGATCTAGTTTTCACCATAAAATAGGGATCAATTTTCAAGAATGTGGGAGATGAATCTCTAATTCTTTGTATTGATCTAACTTTAGGCACAAAAGAGAAAAATTGGATGATTTAAGGATCAAAGGTGTGATGATGAAATGTGTGAAAGATGGATGATATGGATGATGGAACTCTTCAAAGATCTTGAGGGGATGCTAGAATTTTGGGACTTTTTGGATTCTTGGATTTTGATTTGACGTTGATCTAGTTTTGGATTGTTTTGATTTTGGATAATGAATAAATGGATCCCAAGATGTTGGATGTTATCTATGGGATAGACTTGCTCACAAAATGATATTTTGAATAAGTGTAGGGAGAAGGATGCATCTACCCACGCCTAACCAAACTAGATGATTTGATGATAATTTAACTAAGAATATAAAGAAGGATGCATCTACATATACCTAGCTAAACAAGATGATTTTTGATGTTTTGATTCATGGATTTTCCAAAAAGTCTATCCTGAAGGATGATTTCAATATTTTAAAGAGTTGTTGGTGAGATGATTTTGATTTGATCCTATGTGTACCTAAAAGGACTCTTGTTTACAAGACCTTGGTTTTGAAGAACACACTTTACTCTAAACAAGATGCTTAAATTCCTGAAAAAGATTTGGATTTTCCCAATAATAGAATGAGTACAAATTGGGATTGTTTCTTGAAGCTCTTCTATAAAAGTTGAAAATCAATCTTTGTCTAAATTTTTAGAGTGTTGAGAGATGCTTTTGATGATCTTTTGGACTAAAAGATTTTGACTTTGGTTTCCAGATTTTGATCTTGCGTGAAATAATTTGAGACACATGTGTGGGGTTCAATTGTTCTTAGCTTTTATTAGTTACTTCTTTTTACCACAAAAAATTATTGATTAGGGTTCTCCAAACTAAATGACTAATGTCCTAACTTCTTATCATCCCACAATTTTTTTCATATGGAATTCAAGGAAATTAAGGAAATTTTTTCCTATTGTTGACTTTAGTAAGAAAATTGAGATATAAATTCAAATGTTTAGAAATCTCTAATGATAGAATCCCTAGGGAAAGCAATAACACATGAATTTTGTCAAAGATATTTGCTTCCTAAATGGTTTGAAGTTTGATGATAATGTTGAATGTTTTTTTTTTCAATGTTTATAAATAAGAAAATTGTTTTGTTTCCAAGAACAAGTACAACCCTATGGATATGAAAAATTTTATTTGTTGAATCCCCACTTGGAAAAGTCTAACTATGCCTACTTTTAGCGAATGGTTATATGCTTGACCCCACTGGCTCCCCTCCATGACACTCACTTATACAGGGCAGCCAAGCATCAATACCCATTGTACTCCCATGGCATACTTTTTATTTCTACTAAAAGTCATAAAAGTGTGGGGCGGCTTTAGAACAACCGTTCTTGCACCCACAAATAGATCAAAATTTTGGCCTTTTCTAAATAAGGGTTTTAATGCGAGCATTCTATTCATGGGGGACCATCCATGTAGCGAGAGACCATTGCTACCCTTCCCATTGGAATAACCCTTATGATACTGACCTTTGTTCTAGTACCCACACTTATATACTAGGTGGAAGTCACTTGGCTTTAGTGTGTTTCTAGTTGGGTCATTCCCTTGGTTGATTACTTTTTCCCACAAGACAAGCTCTCTATAATAAAAAAAAGCAAGCAAACATATCTATAGTTCGATTGATCTTTGATGAGAAACAAAGAGAGAACACATGCAATATGTTCCACTCACACTCACAAGTTGCGTTCAATTTTTAATCCCAAAATGAAATGTGGAGGCAATTACTTTACACAACTTAAGATCACAAAAAATCCTTTTGATTCTCAAGATCACCATGAGGGGCAAGACAAGTTCATATGTCTTTTTGGTGGTATTATTTTGGGTAAGTGATTACAAGACAAAGAAGCACATGTTCATTTCATTCTTTCAAAAAAAAAGTGACTTCTTTTTAAGCACCAAAGGAAGTGTAAGATTTTGATTGTTAAATTGTTAACCTTAAACAAAATCTAGTATATTTTCCTAAAGTTATTTTTTAAACCCTTTGTAGAAAAAATGAAAGCTTTTGTAGTGTTATTTTTAGTGCCCAAAATAAATTTAGTATGTCCTTGTAGAAATGGAAAATGTACTGATTGACATTGCACATCTGATCTCGATTACTAACACCATTTCATCCCTAATCATCCCTCAGTCTAACCATTTAATCAAATTCCCTTATTTGATTAAATTCATCAATTGTACTCTCTTAATTAAATAAATCATTTATTTGATCAATTCATTCTCTCTCGTTAATTAAATCAATCAATCTAATTTAATTAAACTTAGTAACTTTATTTAATTAAATAAATCAATTTTTATTTAATTAATCTCTAAATTCTATCATATCATTAGATTAAATAAATTAAAACTTTATTTAATTTAATCTAACCCATCATCCCCTTTAGCTAAATAAATAAAAATATTTATCTAACTATCTCTAAAATCGCATTCTTCTTATATATTTGATTTAAATTAACCCATAAATCTAATTCAAATTTGTCCCATCATCTAATCCTTCATTAAATTAATTGACCCTTGGTTAATTTAATCCTAATTCATGTCCCATCCTCTAGCTGTTGTCACTTGCACATGAAAATAGATTTAATTCTTTTATTAAATCTCTATGTTCTCTCAACATGGCATAATAGAGAATATTCTTTCAAATTTGAATTCAAAACCAAGTGGACTTTGTCCTTCCAACAAGGAATTTATTTCACCTTACAAATCCTTTTGCATTGAGCCAAGTGGCCATTACTCCATTTGACTCTTTATCCACCTTGTCATTTCACCATTGCAAATTTGAAATTTATGCATTTATGGAAACATTCATCAAAATGTGCACATCCTTCATCCATTCATCTCTTGAAAAGTGTCACCTTGCCATTGGTTGAAAGTTAGTACCACATTGCTTCACTTTGGGTATTTCTCCAACTTTTCATTCTATAAATAAGAGGCTTCTTTCCTCATTTCATCATCCACAATTTGAGCAAACTTACTATACTCAAATCCATTCTCAAGCATTAGCATTATTATCCATTTTCATCAAGTCTTAGCTAGGTTATGTAGGTTTTTCATCATGGAGCACACTTGAATCTTCAAAAAAGTGGATCACTCGGGTATGTGCAGGATCATGATGGACCAAGAAGTGGCAATATTATGGGTATTTGTAGGGTATGTGGCTGATGACTTTTTTTTTACCCAAAATTGATGAAATGAAAAGGGTTTTTAGAGGAGATTCTCAGCTTTCCACCAATATAAATTATACTTTAATTTAAATTTAATAAATAATTATTATTCATTTTCTATTAGAATTACGACTAAAGTCATGATTGATAGGCTGATTGAAAAACATCTATAACATTCAAATGGTAACACCTTTTTTTGAATCTAGAACATGTGTCACATTCTATGCTTCACATACCATAGAATTAAAAAGGAAAAATTAAATTTCATGAAGTTTTGGACCAAGCATAAGTGGTCGACATACCATTTATATTTTAAAAGTTGTAATAAAAATTCATAATTAATTATTACTTGGAAAAAATACAAAAAAAATATGAATCAACACGAGACATGAGTCCCTCTACTTATATATAAAAATCTCACAAAAATAATATTATCATTTTATTATGGTTAGGGTGGCTCTACTTAACTCCACTTCTTATTTTTTCCCAAAATTTAAGTACCATTGCATTGAAATTTCAAATTTTCACCAAATAGATTTTTATTTATTTTAAAATAAACCCAAATTTAGAAACTACATTCAATTTCTATAGATTCTATTGTTACATATTTTTAAAATAATATAGATAACTTATTCAAATTTTTACGTCAAGTTGCCTAACACTAATTTTTCTAATTTTTTTGCCACTAAGGGGCCTATTTTTTCCATGATGATTTTGCACATACCCACTCATCATCATTCATCAACATTACATCATTGGAGTTGGGAAAGGGCCAATTTTCACATCAAATTGGCACCAACTCCCCCATGGGATCAAGAGTTTTCTTGTTTAATTAGGATTTAATCTATGTTATTGCTTTCTTATTGTGTTTTTCATTTCATTTCCTAATTTAAGATTTGCAAATGGATTTCAAGGGGAACTTAGATTCTAACTTGCATTTCAATCTTCTAATGGGTTTACTTGTGTTTTGTAGGTCTAGGATCTTGGCTCTACATTTTGGCACTAGAAGGAGGGCAAACCAGAAGTTTAAATCATGTTTTCAATCAAATTCCATGCTTTTTTGTTGCTTTTTTGTGTCTATAGAGAACTCCACTGCTTGTAGAACAACGTCGTAGTATAGACCCACTAGTATCCCAATGCCACCATATAGCGCCGATGCAAATTCCAAACTATGATGCCCTTGTATTCCCACCCAGAATTCAAAATCTCAAATTGCACTGCTGGGTCTATTCTCACATGCTAGAAATTTAAAATTTCAAACTCCATTGTTGAACAAATGAGTGATGCCTTCACAATATTTGTACCTATTGCGGAGTGTCTCTGAATGACAAGCGATGTTTTATAGCACCACTGGAGGGCTTCAAACTACACCGCCTATGTAGACTCCACCGTTGAAGGGAAGTAAAAAGTGAAATTTAGTTTCTTTATGACATGTGGCTTTTTCAAGTTTGATCATTTAGGCTATTACTTACTTTCCTAGCCTCTACTTTTGTAGATCTAACTAGTTTTCTTGTAGGTTGACTTGATCAAAGGTGAAGGAGAAAAGATGCATGATGACATCACTTTCTCATAATACCAAGTGTTTTTGAACACTTTAGTGTTTATTTAATACTCTTAGAGAACTCACAATTTCTCGTAGAAATTTGTTATCATTCATGCTTAGGACCTACTAAATTTCTTTTGGGCTCTACAAAGAACATTTCAATTTTTTGCTACAAAAGGGCTTAAGAAAAGAACTTTAGGAAAAACTCACTAGATTTGGTTTAAGGATTAATAAATTGAACAAGGAAATCTTCACATTTCCTTTGCTGCTTAAAAAGAAGTCATTATTGCTTTGTGGGTTTAAAAAATAACATGTGCTACTTTGTTTTGTAAATGCTTACTCAAATTAATACCATTAAAAAGATGTATGCACTTCTCTCATGCCTCACAACGATCTTGAGAATCAAAAGGTTTTTTGGTGGTCTTAAGTTGGGTAAAGTAATTTCCTCCACACTTCATTTTGGAATTAAAATTGAACACATCTTGCGAGTGTGAGTGGAACATATTGCATGTGTTCTCTTTTTGTTTCTCAATAGAGATCGATCAAACTATGAATATGTTTTCTCACTTTTGTTTATCTTAGAGGGCCTATCTTGGGGGAAAAGTACTCACCCAAGGGAATGACTCAATTGGTAACACACTAAAGCCAAGTGTATTTCCAACTGGGATATAAAAGTGGGTACTAGAACAAAGGCTTGTATCTCGCAGTTGGTCCCAATGAGAAGGGAAACAATGGTCTCTTGCTACATGGGTCAATCCCTACGAATGGAAAGTCCAAATTAAAACCCTTGTTTAGAAAGTCCAAAATCCCTATCTATTTATTGGT
This sequence comes from Sequoia sempervirens, assembly GCA_007258455.2. NCBI lineage: Eukaryota > Viridiplantae > Streptophyta > Pinopsida > Cupressales > Cupressaceae > Sequoia > Sequoia sempervirens. The sequence goes on along the minus strand of VDFB02091194.1, from coordinate 14,124 downwards.
GTAGGAATGGTCATTCTAAAGTTGCCCCACACTTTTACAATTTTAAGTAGAAATGGAAAGTATTCCATGGGTACTAATGCTTGGCTGCCTTGTATAAGTGAGTGTCATGGAGGGGATCCAGTGGGATCAAGCATCTAACTATTCACTAAAAATAAGCATAGCTAGACCTGTCCAAGTGGGGACTTAACAAATATAGTATTTCATATCCATAGGGTTGTGCTTTTTCTTGGCTGCAAAACACTTTTCTTGTTCATAAACATTGGGAAACAAACATTTAACATTGTCATCAAAACTTTAAACCCTTTTAGGAAGCAAATACAATTGACAAAATTCATGTGTTATTGCTTTCCCTTGGGATTCTATCCTTGGAGGTTTCTAAACAATTTGATATATCTCAATTTTCTTACTAAAGTTAACAATAGGCAACCCTTCCCTTGATTTCATCAAAGTTCCACATCATATACTTTGTGGGATGATAAGTTAAGACATTGGAAATCTAGTTTGAAAAGCTAATCAAGAAGTGTTTGTGATAAAAAGAAGTCACTAAAGAAAGATAAAAATAATTAGATCCCACACATGTGTCTCAAATGATTTCACACAAGATCAAAATCTTGAAACCAAAATCAAAAGCTCTTAGTCCAAAAGATCATCTAAAGTGTCTCTCAACGCTATGCGAAGTTAGAGGAAGACTGCTTTTTAACTTTTATAGAAGAGATTCAAGAAATAATCCAGATTTCTATGAATTTTTTTGTCAACAAAATCCAAATTTTTTCCGAGAATTTGCACACCTTGTCTAGAGAATTTAGCATGTTCTTGAAAACTGAGGTCTAGTAAGCAAGTGTCTTTTTAGGTAAACATAGGGTCAAAATAAAATCTTTCATCCATCTTTCAAACATCAAAACCAAAAATCATCTCACCATCAACTCTTGAAAGTCTTGAAACCATCCTTGATGCTAGGCTTTTTGGAAAATCAAACTAATCAAAATATTTGAAACAAATCAAAATCCTTGATGATCCTTAAATAAAAAAATCAAATCATTTTGGCTAGGTAGGTGTAGATGCATCCTTCTTCATGTGCTTAGTCAAAATTCTCAAATCATGTTGTTTAGCTAGGTATATGTAGATGCATCCTTCTCCATATACTTAGTTGAATTATCATGTTTTTGAATAGGTGTGTGTGGATGCATCCTTCTCCCTAAAATTACTCAAATTATCATCCTTTGAGAAATTTTATCCCATAAATAAATATAGACACGTAAAATGTACTAATTGATATTTTGTAGCTGATCCTGACCACTAACATCATTTCATCCTAAATCATCCTTCAGTCTAACCGTTTAATCAAATACCCTTATCTAATTAAATTCATCATTAGTCCTCTCTTAATTAAATAAACTAGTTATCTAATTAAGTCACCTGTTCTCGATAATTAAATTAATCATCTTGATCTAATTATCCTATTTAATTAAATAATTTATTTTATTTGATTAAATCTCTAAAGTCTATCTATTAAATTAAATAAATTAAAACCTTATTTAGTTTAATCTGACATCATCTCTTTTAATTAAATAAATCAAAATCTTTATTTAATTGTCTCTTATCACATTCTTCTCATTATTTGATTTAAATAAATCCATAAATCTAAGTCAAATAAGTCACATCAACTAATCCCTTCATTAAATTAATTAACCTTGATTAATTTAATCTCTTATCATGTCCCATCCTCTAGCTTTTCCCCTTGCACATGAAAATAGATTTAATTGATTTATTAAATCTCTATTTTCCACAACAAGGCATTTTTTAAGGAATATTCTCCAAGTTTGAATTCAAAATCCAAGTTGACATGTACATCCAACAAGGCATTTAATCCATCTTACATGTCCTTTCCTTGAGCCAAGTGGCATTCAATGCATTTTTTCTTCCCTCTTGCATGTCATTTCAACAAATTCAAAATTCAAAAATAGGCATTTATTGGCACAATCATCAAAACTCACACATCCTCCATCCACTCATAGATTGACAAGTGGCACTTTGTCATTGGCTCATTCTTAGTCGCACATTGCTCTATTTTGGGAATTCCTTCATCAATCTCATCTATAAATAAGAGGCTTATGTTAGTGTAATTAATATTTAATTACACTTGCATAACTTTACTTAGGTAATATTTAATTCCTAGGTTAATTAATTCTCATTGTTATCTTATTGAGCTATCTTGTTGCTCAAGATAGGATTAGGGTTATGCATCTTTGCTTTTATAAAGAAAATCATATCTTGTAATTAAAAATTCCTGAATAATAATATTTTGCACATCTTTTGCAATGTCTTGCTTTTTCTGATTTTCTCTTCTATCAAAGGATTTTCTAGTTTGCATTTCAGATCTTGGTTTCCAACAGCTTCATTCCTCATTTCATCATCCACAATTTGAGTAAAGTTACTATGCTCAAATATTTAGCAAATTGCATCCATTATCAATGAATCTTAGCTAGGTTATGCTGATTTTTCCATTGGAGCACTCACCATCCTTCATCAAAGTAGATGATTCATCAACATTCATCAATATTGCATCACAGGAATTGGGAAAGGGCCAATTTTCACATAAAATTGGCACCAATTCCCCCATGGGATCATGAGTTTTCTAGTTTAATTAGGATTCAATCTCTATTTTATTGTTTTCTCATTGTGTTCTTCGTCTCTTTTTCCTAATTTAAACTTTGTGAATGGATTTCATGGTGAATCCATGTTCTTGCTTGCATTTGATAATCTAATGTGTTTATTCTTATTATTTTGCAAGTATTAGGATTGGGGTTTGCACATTTGGTGCTAGAAGGAGGGCAATCTCACCTTTCAATCACATTTTTTTATCAAATTCATGTGTTTTTCTTTGTTTAGAGGTTCAGTGTCATTGTTTAGCACTGTTGGTTCTCCAGCATCACTATACAGGACCACAAAAAATTCAAACTACGACGCTAAAGTCTTCTTGCTGAAGATTTTGAATTTCAAACCGTGTCGTTTGACCAAACTAACCTGCAGGAATTTTCAAAAAAGTCAAACTACGATGCTGGTGAAAAGAGCAAGGCATATGAGCTCATTGGTCTGGGTATAGAGCACCTCAGACTGGTAAGTAGCACTATACAACACCGCTGGAGAAATCAAATTGTGATGCAATCACGGGTTGCGCCACTAGCAGGGAGTAAAAAATTGAAATTTCATTTTAGCACGTGCCTTTTGATAAATGATAAGTTTATCTTCTGTTTTCTACTTTTTAACCTCTATCTTTTGTAGAATTTGACTGGTTTTCTTTCTTATAGGTTGGATCAATTAAAAAAACTAAAGAAAGAGAAACATGATGATGGTATTTCACAAAATCAAAGTGTTTTAAAACACTTTAGTGTTTGTTTAACACTCTTAGGAAACTGATATCCCTTATTGCTTAGGATACTACTTTTGTTTGGGCTTTATAAAGAACCTTTTCAATTTTTGCAAAGGCTTAAAATGAACATTAGGAGTACAACTTACTAGAGTTTTTTTTTGGTTAACAATTGAACAAAATAACTCTCATTTGTCCTTTGGTGCTTTAAAAAGAACTCACAATTGCTTTGTGGCTCTAAAATGAACAAGTGCAACTTTGTGTTCATGATGGCTTACTTAGACTAACTTCATTGAAAAAGGATTTATGCACTTCTCTCGCGCTTTATAGCGATCTTGAGAATCAAAAGGCTTTTTTTATGATTTTAGGGTGAGATAAAGCAATCACCTCCACACTTCATTTTGGGTTTAAAATTGAAAAAAATCTTGTGCGAGTGTGAATGAGCTTGTGGCATGTGTTCTCCCTTTGTTTCTAAACAAGGGTTGATTGAACTATGAATAAGTTTATTCACTTTTTTTTATCTTAGAGGGCCTTCCTTGGGGAAAAAGTACTCACCCAAGGGAACGACTCAACTGGTAACACTTTAAAGCCAAGACTATTTCCAACTGGGATATAAATGTGGGTATTGGAGTAAATGCCAATATCACACAATTGGCTCCCACAAGATGGATCTGAAAAGGGACTCTCACCATATGGGTCAATCTCCATGAACAGAAAGTCCTAATTAAAACCCATGTTTTAGAATTTCCAAACTCCTTGATCTATTTGTTGGTGCAAGAACGGTTGTTCTATAGCCGCCCCACACTTTTATGCACTTTAGTAGAAATGGAAAGCATTCCATGGGAGTTTCATGGGTTTTGATGCTTGGCTACCCCATATAAGTGAGTGTCGTGGAGGGGAGCTAGTGGGGTCAAGCATCTAACCATTCACTAAAGATAAGCATAGCTGGACTTGTCCAAGTGGGGACTCAACAAATATTGTCTTCCATATCCATAGGGTTGTACTTATTCTTGGTTACAAAATGCTTTGATTGTTCGAAAAAATCTTGTAAACAAACACTTAAACATCATCATCAAAATTTCAAACCCTTTAGGAGACAAATACAATTGACCCTATTCATGTGTTGTTGCTTGCCCTTGGGATTCTATCCTTAGAGGTTTCTAAACACTTGGATTACATCTCATTTTTTCTACTAAAGTTAAACAATAGGTAAAATTTTCCTTGACTTCATCAAAATTCCACATAACATACTTTGTGGGATTTGAAGAAATTAAGACATTGGACATCTAGTTTGGAAACCTAATCAATGAAAGTGTTTGTGGTAAAATAAAGCCACTAAGCAAAGATAAAAAAAATGAACTCTCATATGTGTTGAAACCTCATTATTTTCAAGAATTCAAAACCCAAAATGAAAGTCCTTGATTTAAAATCCAAAAATGTATGCTCAAATTGAATCACTTCTTGGTGATAAAGGTTTATAAAAGCATTGCATGTTCTTCAATACCAAGGTTTAGGAAAACAAATTGTCTTTTTTAAGGTACATCTTAGGATCAAAAGAATCTTTTTCATCCATCCTTCAAACATCAAACCAAAAATCATCTCATCACCATATTTTGAGAAATCTTGAAAATTATCCTTCATGCTAGGCTTTTTGGAAAAACTCAAAATCATCAAATCTTTGAGACAAAATCCTTGAAATCTTTATCAAATCATCTTTGGCTAGGTATTTGTAGATTCATCCTTTTGCATATGCTTAGTCAAAATTATCAAACCATCTTGTTTAGCTAGGTATTTGCAGATGCATCCTTCTTCATATGCTTGTCTAAATCATCATCTTGTTTGAATAGGTGTGGGTAGATGCATTGTTCTCCCTACACATATTTAAATTATCATCCTTTGAGAAAATATACTCCTTAAGATAATCATCCAGCATTTTAGGGTCTATTCGTTCAAATCAAAACAAACCAAAATCAATCAATTCAAGGACAATCCTAAAATCAAAAATCAAAATCCAAAAACATATCCAAAAATCCAAAAATTCTAACATTCCCCTCAATATTTATTTAAAGATCAAACATCCACATCATCCATCTCTTGCATCATCATCACATCATCTTTTGATCCTCAAAGATATCCTAAAAATTTCTCTTTTGGGCATAAAATAAGATCAATTTGAAAGAATTAAGAGATTCATCTCCCATATTCTTGAAAATCAATCCTTGTTTTATGGTTCAAACTATATCTCAATACAAGAAGAACATGGAATCCAACAAAGAAACACCCACTTCAAGTGACCTAATCCAAATGAACGTCGAAATGAATCCAGTTGAATCAAGCAATCCTTTGACTATCTCATCATCACAAAATCCACAAGAATAAATTCAAGGAGAAGATCTTACCTTTGGGATGTCACATGAAGAAATAACCAAAATGCTCCAAAATCCGTAAAACCATAAGATCATCAACATCATGGTGAGGCTTAACCCTTCACTATACATGCTTGAACTAGCAAAACAAGGGGCCAAATTACTTTCTGATTTTGATGCAAGTACTATAGTGGAGACATCTTTACCCCCAATATCATCCACCAACCCAATCTCATATACACCCCCATCCCAAAGCATAACTCAAAACATTCCTCAAATCACAACATCTTTTGCTCTAGTTCAACCTAACATCAATAAGGGAAATGCATTTTTAATGCTATTCAAACACACCCCTTTGTTAATAATCAAGAATTGGATGCAAATACAATTTTGGAACAAAACATACCTTAAAATCCATTACATAAGTATGTCCCTCTCACTTTCCATAATTATCCATCATCATCATCCTTCCACACAACACCTCAAACTTCTCTCAAAAATTCGCAAGAGAAAGGTGATATGTTTGGACCTAGGAGCATTTTCAACACCACATCATTTTCTCAAGAACTCGCACCCCTCACATTTTCACCCCTCCCACCATTACCACCATTATCCACACCTCTACTTGGCTTAAGACTTCCACCTTTACCAAATATCAATCAAAATCAAACTAACATTCCAAACACCAATCAAACATCATGCCAAACTCTTAAAACTTGTCATCAATATTGCAACAACAAATGGAAACTACACAAGAAATCATGACATCATCAACCACCCCCCTAGGTAACATCTCAAAGCATGGTCTCTCAAGGACCAACCACATCAATCGCACCATCTACCATTCAAACCAACAACACGACAACATCATCCACCACTCAAATCACCAACACGACATCACTACTCACCACCACCATGAAAGCTATTCCAAATCCACCACCACCCCCACCACCACCTAAATTCAATTTATCAATCCAATACATCATGGAATTGCAAGCCGCTCACCAAGCTGCTTATCAAAAGGCATTACTGCAAGTGAAAAAGAATAAATCTACACAAATAACTTCCCAACAAGCCACACAAGCAGCACAAAATGCTCAAACCACCCGCCGCAGGGTGATCCCATAATAGTGGTTTACAATTTTGGCCAAACTTGACACTAAAATTATTATTTTTAACTAAATCTTCACATTCGGCACCTATATGTGCTGAACTGTGAGGAATTTGAAGATGGTGCAAACCAGAGTCTCATCAAATTTTGTCTGTGTAGATCTCTAAAAATATTTTTTCAAAATTTTTGGGAATCAAATTAATTTTTTTCCATCTCCCACGAAAATAGATTTTTTCAAAAACAACATTTTAAAAAGTGACTATCAATCATAACGCATAACTTTTTTTCCATGAAGGATAAAATTCTAATTCTTTCAAATTTAGATTTGTAACTCTGATATCTAGTGCTTCCACTTGGTTAGATAGTTTTTTATTGAATATTTTTTCCTTAATCAAGTTTCAAAGTTAAATGAATTACAATTCAGACACAGTGCGACTGTATAATGCGTAACTTTTTTTGTATATGTCAAAATTTAATTTTATTTTTTTTGTTGGATCAAGGACTTCAATATCTGGTGCACTCATATTTTTCAATTTTTTTTTTTGATAATCTTCTATTTTTCCACATGTTAAGAACAAAGAAATTCATTTTCGATGAAAAACCTATGTTTAATAAAACTTAAAAAACAAATACATAACAAAACCAAAACATATTAAAATTATATTCATTGGATAGCTTGTTCTGAGGAATACCATAATCATTTGAAATAAATTTTAAATGAGTTCATTTGATCCCCCAAAAGCTAAATCAAAAGTGATTTTTTATCAGCATTTTGATAGGTGTAAAGGAGACGCATTTATAGGTATGGTTTAAAACTAGCGAGGTTCTATCCAAGGGGGTTTGATCTAAGGTGATTTGATCAAACCCTCTTCAATTGGAATCCTTAAAATGGAACTTTTTAAGGCTTAAATCATTATATTTTCTAAAAATATGTGTGATTTCAGCTAAAATTGTTCCTCTCAGGAATTGTAAACCACTATTATGACAGCACCCTGCATTACAAGCGCAACAGGCCTCACAATCCCAAGCCTTATTGCAATAACAACAAAAACAAGCCACTCAAGTCGCACAAGCTGCTCAAGCAACCCAAGTTGCATTACAAGCACAAAAGGCTACTCAAGCCCAAATTATATTGCAACAACAAGCAACACAAGTACAAGCTCAAGCACAAGCAGCACAAGTACAAGCTCAAGCACAAGCAGCACAAATGCAAGCATATCAACAAGCAATAAAACAATATCAAGAGTAGCAAGAATCAACTCAATTAGCAGCCCAACAACAAGCGTTGTTGGAACAACAATAAGCACAACAACAAGCAATCCTAGCATAACAACAACAAGCACAACAACAAGCAATCCTAGCATAACAACAACAAGCACAACAACAAGCAATCCTAGCACAACAATAATAAGAACAAAAAAAAGCGTTGTTCATACAACAACAACTGCAAGCATACTTAGCTTGGGAAAATGTGAAAATACCATCAAATAACACACCAACCAACCCACCCATCCAACCCACAATTGAAACACCCCAAAACACCTTCATCCCACCCCTTGATCTGCAAAACGATGTAACAACACAAATCAGCTTGCTCTCGCAACAAGTGCTCGATCTTCAATAAGGGAGAACCACAAAAACACCAAGGAAATTGTGTCCCTATCCATTTGACAGGTGCCTTGTGATGAAACCATTCCCCAAGGGATTTGAGATCCCCAATTTTGAAAAATATCATGGGAAAGGAAACCTTGAAGATCACATTAGGGAATTCTAGGTTCATTGCATGGAAGTCGCATACGATGATACTTATCTGATGTAGCTATTCCCTAGGAGTTTGGTTGGCCATGCTATGAAATGGTTCTCTCACCTACCCACAGGCATCAAAACATTCCAAGAAATTATAGATGCATTCATTAAAAACTACGCATGCAATATTGCAATGGATGTTAGTCTAGAAGAACTCTCAGCTCTGAAACAAGGAAAGAATGAATCATTCGCTTCATTCCTACAATGATGGAGATCCAAGGCCAATCAAAGCAAGTGGACCATACCCGAGGAACAAGTATGCACCATCATATCCAACCTTGACGACCTCTTGGCATTCCATCTCAAGGTACAAGGGATCACCATGTATGACCAGTAGATCTCCAAGGTGCTCAGCATCAAACGAGCCCTTATGACACAATCTACGGGATCAACTTCATACCCTGAATAAAAAAACAACTGCCCACTTGCCAATTACAATGAGAAACCTCGCACATGGGAAAAGAATAAAAATGTTACCAATGATGGTGTTGTCGACACCAAAGTTGTCATCAGTGCCCCTCGCCAAAATACACCCACACCACAAATCCAAATCCAACACTAAAACAACCATCAGACAACACAACAACCAAACAACAATCTAACAATCAATAATCTCAATGATCAAAGGGTACCACCCCAATGGAACAAGAATTACCCCAAGTGAAAATACACCACTCTGGGAGAACCACTTGAAGTCATCATGAAGAAGTTGATAAAGGAAAAACTCATCAAATATCCCACTTATGAGAATTACCAAGAACCACATGTGAAACCTCCTTGGTATAATGAGAATCAACTTTGTGACTTCCATAAAATAAAAGGACATACCACAAATAGTTGCATGAGGCTAAAAAACATAATTCAAGATCTCATCGATCAAAGAATTATAAACATGGAACAACCAACACGAAACCAAGACCTTAAGATATACATGAATTTGATGCCTAACCATGGAAATAAAGGGAATAATAACAACACTAATAAGGGGAAATGCACCCACACAAATGTGAATCATGTGTATGAAACTATCATCACCTCCCTAGATGAATATTACATAGTCATCTCCATCAAAGGTGCCCATGTCGATTATGGAGTCACCACAAGAGGCGACAAAGTTACCATCGCAAGATCATCCCAGCCAAATAGAGTCCCTGCATCTAGATATGTCCCTAATGGCTACAACATCCTTGATCAGCTCAAAAGAATGCCAACACAAATCTCCATCATGGAGTTACTAAAAATATCATCTGCCCATAAGAAAATCCTTGAGGATGTGTTGGCTTCATCCACTGTCCCTATAGATCTTGATGCAGAACAATTACAAGCTATGGTCAGAAATATCATTATGCCAAATCTCCTCACATTCTCTAACTAGTATTTCCCCACTCAACCATCTCATAACTGACTGCTCCACTTAGTAGTCATAGTACATAATAGAAAATTCAAAAGGGTCTTGGTGGATGGAGGTGCAGGCTTGAATATATGTTCTCTCAAGCTCATTAAACAATTAAAAATATCAGAGGATTCTATTGACAAAGGAAAGGATATCACAATAAGAGCATATGATGATCAAGAAAGAGTGTCCCAAGGAACAATCAAATTCCCTATTCAACTAGGGATGGCTATCATGGAAACCACTTGTTAGGTCTTGGACCTCGACTTGCCATATAACATCCTCCTAGGACACCCATGGATTCATGCAATGAAGGCAGTAGCATCAACTTTTCATCAATGTGTGAAATTCACACATGAGGGACAAGAAGTTGCCATCTATCGAGATCTCAAACCCTTCTCCTATTGTAAAATCCTTGAAGAAAAGTACTATAAAATCCCCCAAGTACTGAAAAATGATGAGGGCCCATCTACACCATACATAGATCCCATCACTCTCGCATCCACTTCTGCAATATAGACACCCATCACTCCTACCATTCCCACCATTTCTGACATTGAGGTCATCATCCAAGATAACAGTTGTGGAAACTACAAGCTTCCTAAAAATGCTTTTGTAGTAGGAGAGTTACCACAATCTCCAAGATCATGGGGATGTCCACAAGAAAATGAATCCTCCACATCCCAAACATCTCCTGAAGACTACCCCACCTTCACAAGGTGGGGAGACCTTGGCCAGGAAGTTATTGAGGTAGATCCCTCTCATATGCTATATCAAGATGAGAGACTAGTAGATGATTTACAATTGGATGATAGAAGCAAGGGTCTGCAAATGATGCTCGCAATGGGCTATGACATAAATCAAAGACTTGGAAAAAATGAAAATGGGCTTATAATACCTATCATTCTGGAGACGTGAACTATAAAAAAACTTGGCCTTGGATGTACCCCTCTGAGTATAACCATATGTGGCCAAAGTCCTCTGATTAGAAGGGTTAATAATCCTCCTCATCCAATCACAACCGAACTACGCTTACCAGTATCCATAGGTCATGTCTTAGATAACTATACATTTGATATAGTCAATGTTTGTAGTAGTAGTGATGATGAGTATCCCACATCCAATCTACCTAGGATATTTGAGGACACCACTCTTTGCATGATTAGAACCCTATCTTTTGAATCAGACCACCAAAATCATGAAATCCGCCTAGTATACCACCAACTCATCAACTATGACCAACAAGGAGCACCAATTCTTGATACATTTGAAAATGATGAGGCACTCTCAGAATTCATGGGACTATGAGATAACATTCAATGTGGGGATCACAAAGTAGGGTTCATAATGGAGCTAGATACACATACCTATTATGGGGAAATGGTTGAATCCCTTAGTCACAAAAGTGAAAAATTAAGAATAATATCTAAGTCCTTGAGTGAAAACCACACTGTGGCACTCTCTAACCAGAAAAAAGTAAAAGAAAGGATGCATCCAACAGTGAAAACCTCTCTAAGGTGCCCAAGGATGGGGGATTCAATCTTCCTTTCAAAGCTATTCATCAAGAAAAAATAGCAGTCCTGGCAAAAAGGTGCAATCCGATCAATCTAGGAATAGAGGAAAACCCGCACATCACATTCTATGCGGAGTCATTACTATTAGAAGAACAAGAGCTCCTAGCAGCCTTCCTAAGAGAAAGATAGATAAACTTTGCATGGAGCTATGCTGAAATGCCAGGCCTTGATCTAGAAATCATGGTTCACCACTTAGCGGTATATCTAGAAGAAAAGTGGCCTGTTAAACAAAAGCTTCAAAAAAATCACCCTCAGATTGCCTTATTAGTCAAAATGGAGCTAAAAAAGTTATTAGATGTGGGATTCATCCAACCAATAGATTATCCAGAATGGGTATCAAACTTGGTGCCTACTTCAAAACCTGATGGGGGTATCAGAATCTGCACGACCTTTAGAGACTTGAATAAGGCATGTCCAAAAGATGACTTCGCACTTCCAAATATTGACATGATAGTAGATATGACAGCTAGACATGAAATGCTATCACTAATGGATGGATTCTCAGGGTATAATCAGATCATGATAACTAAAGAGGACCAACATAAGATGGCTTTCACTTGTCCATGGGGGACTTACTGCTAGAACATGATGCCATTCTGCTTAAAGAATGTAGGAGAAACATACCAAAGGTCCATGGCATTTATATTCCATGATATGATCCATAAGACAATCAAATATTATGTTGATGCTATTCTAGCCAAATCCAAAAAGAGAAAAGATCACATAGCAACCCTAAGTGCCATTTTTGACAAGCTGGAAGAGTGCAAGGTTAGATTAAACCCAAAGAAGTGCATCTTTGGTGTACAATCGAGAAAGCTGTTAGGATATATAGTGTCAATGAGAGGAATCGAGGTATATCCAGCAAAGGTAAAAGTGATCCTTGAGATGGAGGCACCAAAAACATTAAAGCAATTAAGAGGTCTCTAAGGTAGGCTTCAATCCATCCAAAGGTTCATAGCATAGTTGGCTGACAAATAGAACCCATACTCTCACCTACTCCACAAGGGAGTAGTGTACAAATGGGATAAAAAGTGTGAAGAGGAATTTAATAAAATCAAAGAATATCTACTTACACCGCCAGTCCTAATGCCACCAATCCAAGAAAACCATTAATCCTCTATGTATCAGTGACAGCAACAGCCCTTGGAGCTCTCTTAGCTCAGCATGATGAAAATGGAACAGAAAGGGCTATCTATTACATCAGTAGAACAATGGTTGGGTATGAGCTAAACTGCTCATTCATAGAGAAATCATTTCTAGTGGTAGTGTTTGCATCACATAAATTCAGACATTACATGTTGGCACACAAAATAAAACTCATCGCTAAAATTGACCCTCTCAAATACTTATTGTCAAAGGTAATGTTCACAGGAAGAATGGCCAAATGGGTGATGATACTGTCAGAATACGACATTGAATGTGTGGAGCGAAAAGCAATCAAAGGTCAAGTCATCACAGATTAGATTGCAAAAGCATCAGTTTATTTAGAGCATCCTCTCATCTAAGAGTTTCCAAATGAATCTATTTTCAATCTCGACATAGCTGACCACTAGAAACTATATTTTGATGGCTCATACACACAATATGGATAAGGAGTTGGCATCTTCTTTATCACCCTCCAAGGGGATTGCATACCAAGGTCCTACAAACTGGCATTTCCCTGCACCAATAACATTGTAGAATATGAGGCCTTAACCATAGGTCTCATAATAGTAGTGCAATGGAACATTATAGCTCTCAGAGTATACGAAGACTCTCAATTAATAATAAATCAAGTAAATGATGAATACTAGACCAAGGATGACAAGCTCACTCCATACAAGAAATTGGTGGAGACTCTAAAAGAATCCTTCATCGAAATTACATTTGAGTAGATACCCAGAGCCAACAAAAGAGCAATAGATGCCATGGCAACAATTGATTCCTTACTGCATATCCCCAACAACATTCTAAAATTTGAATTTCTGATAGAGCAACTTCTTGTACCTACATTCAAGGTACTAGAATCAGAATTCGTGTGTGAAATTGTTGGTCCCAGTGATCCTTGGTACCATGAAATTTATACATACCTTCAAATAGGAGTCATACCTACCGACTTACCTTCAAACCTAAAATGAACCTTTGTAAAAAAAGGCATCTAGATTCGTCATCCTAGGAGATACCATACACCATAGGAGCATAGAAGAAACCCTACTATGTTGCTTAAATGTTGAGGAGGCATTGACCGCTCTAACTGAAGTACATAATGGTATGAGTGGTTCACACTCAAGTGGAATAACTATAGCCAAGAAATTGCTAAGGATGGGGTATTATTGGCCCACTATGGAAAAAGAAGCACATGACTATGTCAGAAAGTGTCTACAATGCTAGTAGCATGGGGACCTCATCCATGCTCTAGCTCAAGAGCTTCATCCCATCATCATACCATGGCCCTTTTTGTAGAGAGGACTCGATCTCATTGGAAAAATAATGCCCACTTCATCTAATGGCCACAAATTTATCATAAC
>VDFB02091192.1:0-11529 GCA_007258455.2 Sequoia sempervirens | reverse complement strand
GATTAAGGCAATCATCTTTGTCTGGGATTGCGCTTGCTGCTAAATTGTACTGGAGATGGTGTGTGGAGCAGGACCAGACTTGGGCCAGGATCTTATCTCATAAATATTTCTCTGGGATCCCTCAGATAGATATTCCCCACTATCCCCTAGTGGGGAAAGGATCAGTGATTTGGGGTACACTCAAGAAGGGGGCTGCTCTCATCAAGAATGGTTTATTTTGGATATGCAAAAATGGATCGAAGGCTCACTTTTGGTCTGATTCTTGGGATGGCTATCCTCCCCTTGTTTCCCAGCTCCCTAACCTATTGCCCCTCTATCATCGATTTGCTGAGGCTGGTTGGAATAGGGTGAGAGACTTTAAGACAGTGTCCTCTCATGGTCAGTTGACGGTGGCTAGGTGGAAGACTCCTGAGGAGTGGCCTGTGGTTGGTATGGAGGAGTGTGCGGAACTGCAGAGTATCCTTTCTAGTAGGAGTTGTAGCTCCCTCCTAGATGGTGATGTTTTATCTTGGTCTCCCAACCCCAAAGGTGTTTTTACTATTGCCTCTGGGTACCAGGTGCTTTTATCTCACAAGCTGGACAGAGTGGAGGTTCAGTGGTGGAAGAGAGTTTGGAATAAGTTTTCTTGGCCAAAGTGTAACTGTTTCATGTGGACTTTGGCTTGGAATAATTGCTTGACTTGGGATAATATTCAGAAAAGGGGATTTCAGGGCCCTTCCATGTGTGTTTTGTGTAGGACTGGGGAGGAGGACTCTGCTCACTTGTTCTTTCGATGCCCCTTTGCCCTGAGGCTGTGGCATTTTTGGTGGGAGGTCTGGAAACATCCTTGTGTTCATGCCTCCTCCCTGGTGGATTTCTGGAGTAGTCTCAGCAGACCTCCCACTTCGGCATCTTTCTTACAGGACGTGTGGTATGTTGGGCCCACCTTCCTTCTCTGGCAAATTTGGCTTGAGCAGAATCGTAGAATCTTCCGAGATGAAAAGATGGTTGCTCAGCAAATCTGGCAGAGAATTTTGGGTATGGTTCGGGAGACAGTGGTAGCGAAGTGTGAGGTGGTGTATCCCTTGGAGAAAGAGGATGCTGAGAAGGTGGAGAGATTGGGTCTTCGGGAGCTATCTCTGGCCTCTGCCTGTGTCCAGAGGGGAAGGCAGGCGAATAAGAAAGTCCTACGAGTGGGTAAATGGATTCCCCCTCCTACTAGAATTCTGAAGATTAATACTGATGGGTCCTCAAAAGGAAATCCTGGGCCAGCTGGAATTGGGGGAGTTGGTAGGGATTCGTCGGGAAAGGTGGTACTTTTCTTCTCCATTTATGAAGGGGTGCAGACTATCAACCTTATGGAAGGTCTGGAAATCTTATCCGCCCTTGAGCGGGCCTTCACTTTGGGGTGGACAAAGGTTACTTGTGAGTCTGACTCACAAGTTTTGGTTAATTTGCTTAATGCACGCCAGGTGGTTGATGTCAGTTGGCAATTGGCTAGAATGGTTCAACAGATTTTGCAGATTAGCTCCTTGATGGAGATGGTTTCTTTTGTCCATATTCCGAGGGAATGAAATAGGGCAGCAGATTGCTTGGCGAAATGGGCTTCAGAGCATCTTGATGGATGGAAGATTGAGGGGTGGGAGCAACTTTCCCAGGAGCTCCGCCATGATTTGGAAAGAATTATTGCGGAGGATGGAGAGGAGATTGGGGATGAATTATTCCGGTTCTTTCCTTTTCTTTTTGCTTCTTCTTGTCTTTGTGGGCTTAGGCCCTTTGCTTTGTTGTAATGCTCTTTTCTAAACTTCAATAAAGTTTTTACCCCTTTTTTTTTAAAATAAAAAAATAAAAAATAAACTTCAAATGAAATAACAGAGGCCAATAAGATATTGCAAACTCTAAAGTTAAAAAATATAGCCAAGTTCCACTCATACAATTTAGTCTTTGAAGCATTTATGATAACAACCAATAAATTACATGACTTAACCACTAAAAAGTATTATTTGAATTCATTACCTTGTGGTTTAGGATTGGGAAGAAGACTACATTATAAGGAAAGAGCATAAGATAGTAGGAGTTATTGGCTAGAAGCTTGAAAAACAATGCTTATTAGGAGCCTTGCAATCCAATAAGGAAGAATTGATGAGGGTGCAACTCGAGACATAGAAAATAACCCACAAACAAGAGAATAATTTCATTATTCAGAAAATGGAGCTTCTTACATGCAGAGGATCTCAAATCTCCAAGTTCTACAACACATGCAAGTTACAGAAAGCTACAAAATCACCCTTTGGCAATATGCGAGCTTGTCCCCAAAAAGCTACCCAAAAATTAGAAACCCACCCATAAATAGAGCTCCTCTTTAGTTTGGAGCCAAAACAACATTCAAATTTGAGTTTTGGTGGTTCAGTGCTGAAAATTACAACTTGAAGTTTAAATTTCAAAAGAACATTTGCAATTGTATCTTCTAGAAAGTGTGTCAACTTCCTAGGGCCATAAATTTTGATCCAGGACTCCGATTCGCAAACTGTTTGAACCGTTGGAAAGGTCTCAAAGTTAATAACGCACTTGAAATCCACTACTCCAATTTTAGCAAGTTTCGGGGCTGTTCTGGGAACTCTAAGTGCCTCAAATCTAACTCAGAAGATTTTCAGGTGCAAATCTAAGAAACTAAAACTGCAATATCTTTCAACCTAGGAATAGAAAATAAAAACCATAAATTAGGAATTTCATTATGATGAAAAGGGTATGCAAAAATGTGAAAACATCTAAAAACCAAGAAACTTGAAATTTAACTATTTTTGGGTGATGCAAGATTTCCCTTGCACCACTGGATGCTCCTGCATCAGACACCCAGGGTAATTTGAGAAGTGACCCCATCACGTCTCTGATGGTTGAGGAAAACCCAACTGGTCAACCGCTACCTTAGATAGCTAGGATGAATCTTCCACAGGCCTTCCTCTCCATTTCACTAGATATTCTTTATACTACCTATTTCTGGTACTCCTTCTCACACGACTATCCAAGATTGCTTCAATCTCCTCCCTTTCTGAAGTAGGTGCTAGAATGCCATACTACACTATTGTTGGTGCTTCCTCCGTTCCACCTTCATGATACTCTGTCAAATCTGAAATGTTGAATACAGGGGAAATGTTGATTCCATTAGGCAACTCTACCTCATATGCATTCCCTAAATCATGCTTCTTCAAAATCTTACAAGGACCAAATTTCTCCATCTTCAATTTTTTATAGGTTCCCATGGGAAACCTTTCTTTCCTCAAGTGGACCATTACTTCATCGCCAAGCTGAAGCTCCTTATTCCTCCTTTTCTGATCTGCCTTAGCCTTATATTGCATATTCATCTTATTAATGTGTTCTTGTATCTTCTCATGTATATTCTTGATGTGCTCTCCAAAATATTTGGCTTCAGCACTTATTCTCTTCTCTTAGTCCATCTTCCTCAATTATGGAGTTGTTCTGGGGCTACCTCCATACACAATCTAGAACGGTGATCTACCAATGCTTCTATTGACATAATTGTTGTAAGAAAATTTTTCTTGGGGTAAGATCAAGTCCCATCCCTTGGGTTTATCTCCTACCAAACATCTCAGTAGATTACCCAGACTCATGTTAACAACCTCTGTCTGCCCATCTGTTTGTGGATGGTGTGCAGAACTGAACTTCAACTCTGTCTTCAGCTTCTTCCACAAGGTCCTCCAAAAGTACCCCACAAATTTGGTGTCACAATCTGAAACAATACTATTTGGCAGACCATGTAGCCTCACCACCTCTTTGAAGAATAAGTCAGCAATGTGGACTACATCATGGGTCTTCGGACATGGAATGAAATGTGCCATCTTTGAAAACCTATCAACCACCAAAAAGACTGAATCATTCCCTCGTTGTCTCCTTGGAAAACCAAGAACAAAGTCCATACTTATATCCTCCCATGGCCTCTCTGGTACAGGTAAGGGCTGATATAAGCCTATATTCTAGCTCACTTCTTTAACCATCTAACATACCCTACAGCTTTGTACAAAATTCTTCACATCTTGTGACAATTGAGGCCAATAATAATGCTCACTGATAATGGCAATGGTCTTATCCAGACCAAAATGTCTTGTCATTCCTCCACTATGCTTCTCCTTTATCAGGTTCTCCCTCATGGAACTCCTTGGGATACATAATTAAATTCCCTTAAATAACATGCCATCCTGGATTATGAAATCCAACCACCTTGTCCTGTCCACTGTAACAGGTTCCTTGTAAGCTTTCCAAGCCTCTGCGAAATCAGGATCTTTTGCATATAGTGTATTGAGTTCATTGAACCCAACCACTTCAATCTGCATCTTTGCCATCAATGTATGCCTCTTACTTAAGGCATCTATAGCCCTATTTGACTTCCCACTCCTATGTTTCAAAAAAAAGTATAACTCTGCAAAAACTCTACCCATTTCATATGCCTCTGATTTAATTTTCTCTGACTATTTAGGTACTGTAAGGCCTGATGATCAGTATAAGAAAAAATTTCTTTGGCAACAAATAATGTCTCCATTTCTTTAGTGCTTGAACTATTGCATAAAATTCCTGATCATATACAAAATACTTTCTCTTAGCATCATTTAACTTTTCACTTAGATAGGCAATGGGCTTACCTTCTTGGCTCAACACTGCTCCAATGGCACAACCACTAGCATCACAATCCACCTAAAACACCTTGTTGAAATCTGGGAGGGCTAGAACAGGTTGCTCTGTCACCTTCTGCTTCAACAGTTCAAAAATTTTTGCCACTCCAGTGCTCCACTTGAATTCTTTTCTATCCCCTCTCATTGTTTCAGTCACGGGTCCACAAATACTACTGAAGTTTCTAATGAACTTTCTATAAAAACTAGCCAAACCATGGAAAGATCTCACCTCGTAGTAGTTCTTGGGGTAGGCCATTCCAAAATAGCCTTCACCTTCTTTGGGTCCATCTTGAGACCTTTGCTGAGACAACAAACCCCAATTACACTAACTCCTCTTTTCACAAAACTACATTTTTAGATTAATTAACAATTTCTCTTCTCTTAACTTCTCAAAGGCTCTCCGAATATGCATCCAGTGCTCATCCAACATCTTACTAAAATAAAATATCATCTAAATACACAATAACAAAACTTCCCAGAAATTCTTTTATTACCTCGTTCATGAGTTGCATGAATGTGCTTCGGTGCATTGGTTAGCCCAAAAGGCATGACTAACCACTCGTACAGCCCTCTTTGGTCTTGAAGGCGTCTTCCATTCATCTCCCTCTCGAATCTAGATCTGGTGATATCCACTCTTTAGATCAATCTTTGTGAAGTACTGAGATCCACTCAAATAGTCCATTAGGTCATCCATCCTTGGCGGAAATCAGACTTGATTGTTATCTTGTTTATGGCTCGAATTTGTACACATCCTCCACTCCCCATCCTTCTTGGTGCTAGTATCAGGGTACGCACATGGACTCAAATTCTCCCGTACAAACACTTTCTCAACAACTCTTGAACTTGTGCATTCAACTCCTCATTTCTCGCTAGAGTCATTCTATGAGGTGCCTTATTTGGCAAACTAGCTCAGGAATCAATTCAATTTGATGACTGATCTTCCTTATTGGTGGTAAACCTCGTGTACTTTATCAAAACAATATCCCTGAAACTCATCCAACATCCGAGACTTCTTCGAACCTTTCTCACTATCCTCCTTACTCACTCTAGGAATCAATGCAACACACACACTCATGCTTCATACCTTCTAAAAATTTTCTCACATCTACATAACAAATTCTAGCACTACTACATACCTTTTCTTCGGTCTCCTTCAGGGGTTTCAACTTGTGACGAACCCCATCCTTTGTCAAGGAATAAGTGTTTGCATGGCCATCATGTATAGCTCGCCTATCGAACTGCCATGGCCTCTCGGACAACATGTGACATGCATCCATGGGGATGATATCACAGAGTACCTCATCATGGTAGCTCCCGATCTTGAACTTTACTAGGCACTTCTCATTGACCAAAAGTTTGTGGTCTTTCTGCAACTAGGTGATCCGATATAGATGCGGGTACCTTTCCATTTTTAGCTTCAACTTTGTAACCATCTCCTCTGACACCAGATTATCGGTGCTCCCACCGTCAATAATGACATCACAACATTTTCCTTCAAACTTGCACCTTGTGCGAAATAGATTCTTCCTCTGTTCTGGTTCCTTTTCCTCAGTCACCAGGGCTCTCCTAATCACTAGGGCTTCTTCCCTTTCAGCATCATCTGAATGTTCAGATTGGGCCTCCTCATCTGCATGCGCAACCCTTCCATGACCTTATGGCCTTTTGTCTGCCCTTCCTTGGTGTTGTGGACATTCATAGGCTCGATGCCCTTCTTCACCACACTGGAAACATGTTCCTTTGAAACCACCTCTTCCAGATCCTTATCCATATCTCCCTTGTCCTCTACCTCTTTGATCACCACTGTTTTGATCACGAGGGTAGTAGAAGTTGTCATTCCTTTGGCTTTGGCTGGTACCCACATCTTCACTTTTCCTTTCATTATCATTTCGGCTTCCTGAAGGTATTCCACTGCCCTTTCCACTTTGACCTCCTCATCCTTTTTGCTTGCCATCAAATCTTTTGTTCAGCTTCTCTTCCACCTTTAGAGCAAACTAATACACATCCTCAATGGTGGTCATTCTAACTAGGCTTAACTCCTCCTAAATGCTCGGTCGTAACCCATTAAGATATCGGGCTACCTTCTCCTTATTGGCTTCTGTGTGACCCGTTCTGATGATTATCTTGTAAAAATATTCAGTATATTCTTTCATAGATCTGCTTCCTTACTTCAACCCTTGCAATTTCTTCAATAGATCTAATTCATAGTCCATTGGTATGAACTGCTTCTTCAATTTCTCTACCATGCGATCCCATCTGGTGATATTTCCTTTTTCTCTTTAGTTTCTTTCCAATTGGACCTCTTTCGACCAAATACTAGCATGGCCCTTCAGCTTCATTTTTGCAAACTTAACCCGATCTGGGTCCTCTATTTCCTCATACTCAAAATATTCTTCTAGCTCGTTGATCCAGTCAATCAACTCTTCCAGGTTCAGACTTCTAGAATAACTAGGGACTTCTACTCTAGGTATTTTCCCGATCTTTGAAATGGCCCTTATTAGCTGCATTTGGTTTTGATCAATTGCTTCTTCTTCCTCTTCTACATTTGAACCTTCTTCCTCTCCTTCATCCTCACTTTCCTCCCTTGGATTTAACCCTCTTCTCAATTGCTCTTGCAACGCATCAATCTGTCTCTGGAGGGCTGCCAGTGCATCTCTTCCACCAACATTTTTTCTGCCTCAACCACCTCTAGCGCCACCACACCTACCAACATCAATCTTGGAGGCATCTTTCTTGACCTCAACCCACAACCATGGTCATGGTGCGAACTACCTCATGATCGGCGATTTGTCCACATGCTCAAGAAAACCTAGCTCTGATACCACTTGATGAGGGCGCAGCTAGAGACATAGAAAATAACGCACAAAAAAGAGAAAAATTTTATTATTTAGAAAATGGAGCTTCTTACATGCAGAGGATCTCAAATCTCCAAGTTCTACAACACATGCAAGTTACAGAAAGCTACAGAATCACCCTTTCACAATATGCGAGCTTGTCCCCAAAAAGCTACCCAAAAATTAGAAACCCACCCATAAATAGAGCTCCTCTTTAGTTTGGAGCAAAAACAACATTCAAATTTGAGTTTTGACGGTTTGGCGCTGAAAATTACAACTTGAAGTTCAAATTTCAAAAGAACATTTGCAATTGTATCTTCTAGAAAGTGCGCCAACTTCTCAGGGCCATAACTTTTGATCCAGGACTCTGATTCGCGAACCGTTTGAACCGTTAGAAAGGTCTCAAAGTCAATAACGCGTTTAAAATTTTCTATGCCAATTTTGGCAAGTTGCAGAGCCATTCTAGAAACTCTAAGTGCCTTAAATCTAACTCATAAGATTTTTAGGTGCAAATCTGGGAAACTAAAACTGCAATATCTTTCAGCCCAGGAATAGAAAATAAAAACTGTAAATTGGAAATTTCATTATGATGAAAAGGGTATCCAAAAATGTAAAAACATCTAAAAACTAAGAAACTTGAAATTTAACTATTTTTGGGTGATGCAAGATTGCCCTTACACCACTGGATGCTCTTGCATCAAGAATATAATTATACATGAAAATTGAAAGAATTTTGTGACTTACCACTTGTCAACCAGATTGTAGGTGTAATTGTACGAATGAGTTAAACAATATAGAATGCATCTACACTTCTAAATAAGACATAATAGCAAAGATTCAAGAAAATTTAAAGTAATTTAAACACAAGAACCTCTGAAGCTGTCCTATTGCTCTCTAACTCTAAAGATCTCTTTAATCTACTTTGCTCTCAAATTTTAGAAGCTAATTACATTATTGAAATGACACTTAGAGAATGAGAATTCAAACTAATTCTATTTTCTATATGATTTAAATATGCAACTAAGATGATTCTACAACAAAGCTTCTGAGAAAGAAACTATTGTAAACAACCATAATTAATAAATTAGAAAGCTTGATGAACATTTGATGGATGTTGGATGAATGCTGGATGCTTGAATGCCTGGAAAACCTGCAGAGTAAAATTGCACAAGTTAGGATGTTTTTCCTGTAGCCAGCAACCTGTATTTATAGCTTTCATGGCACTCATTTGTGAAGGGAAAACATAGCAGAGGTTGAGATTCAATTTGGAGAATTGAATGGTATGAGATAAGAAGATGGAGCTTATCATAGAGGATTGTTCCTCCCCATGAAAACACTAGGAAAGATGAGAGAAAATATTATTGGAAGAAGATTGAGAGGATTTTCTGTAGGTTTGTCCATGAAGCTCTTCCCGTGAATGACAGTAGAATTAATTAGATTTTAAAAATCTAATTTTATTGGTGAGTGAATAGTGGTAAATGATTCTTGCATTTATTTAAATATTTTTGATTTATTTAAATTTAGCAAAAGAGGGTTAAATAATTTAATAAAACAAACTATAGAAGTTGTATATTAAATTAAAATAAAAGAAAATGATAATTAAATTAAAGATTGTAGGATATCTTTATTTAATTAAGAAGAAATGTGATGAAGTAATTAAATAACACAAATTATTGAGACTGTGTATTTAATTTAAGATAGAATTAATGGATGAAATTAGAAGAAATATTAATGATAATAATTAAATAAAACAAAGTATTTAATTTTGTTTATTTAATTAAGAGAGAAATAATATGATAAAAATGATAATAATTAAATAAAACAAAGTTTTTAATTTTGTTTATTTAATTAGGAGAGAAAATAATATGATAAAGTAGAAGAATTAATAATGAACTTAATATAAATAAATATTTCTATTTATTTACTAAGTAGATGAATTTAAGATCAATTAATCAAATAAGTCATATTTAATTAATTAGATTCTCCAGACCATTTTTAGGTGTATACATTTTGCCCCTCTTTGAAGTGATGTGTTTACGCATTGCTTCAAAGAATGATTTTGCCTCAGCTACCAGTATTGACGAAAAGTTTAGAATATGCCCCTGATTTGTCTTAGATGTTGAATTTTAAAATGATAGTGATATATGCCCCCATGGGAGATAAATTGATGAATTTTGAATTTTTTATGATTTTTCAAAAAAAATTGAATTTTTATGATGATTTGATGATGATTTGATGAAGAAACAATTTATCTCCTGACAAAATTGTCCAAAACTGCCTCTATGATAGATAAGAATTAATTTCCCAGAAAGAAAAATAAATAAATCCCATGAAAATCCCACAAAAATAACTTATAAAAGCTCAAAAGGTCATTTTCAAAAGTCATTTGTGCATTTGACTTTGATAAACTTGTGATAGAGACCCTTAGAGTGCTAGAGCATCAGGATGCCGATCCCTTACCACAGCCACTAACTCGAGCCTGTGCAACATCACCAACATCTGGCTGATTATGGACCTCTGGTACGTACCCCAAATCCTCCTCGTAATTTGTGCTCATACTTTTTAGTTCATTTTTCACATGTTTTTAGCATTTTAGCACCTGGCCGGTGTGAAATATCGCGTCGGTCATCTGTTTTAGCATGTGAGAGTTTTAGTGCGTCAACATAATTTTGTATTGCGTCAATAGGCTAGGGTAGCGCATGAGACTTTTAGCGCTTTAGGTAGATTTTGCAGCGCGTCAGTAGGATTTTGTAGTGTGCAAGATTTTTTAGCGCCTTAGGTAGATTTTGTAGCGCGTCAGTAGGATTTTGTAGCACCCCACCAGAAATAGCACCTCTGAGCTATGTTATAGCGTGCCAACTAGATTGCATAGCGCCCTAGTAGCTTTAGCGCTTAGAAGAATAGATTGATAAAAAATTATGTCCTTTGATTTTTATGTCGTCGATTTGTTGTTGAATCCATTCATTTTAGCTTGATCTAACTAAATAAATGGTAAAGGATCTCATGATGAGCGAGATCCATTGATTAATAATAATTATCCTCATGATAGGCGAGGAATAATTAAAATTTTGAAGGAATGAACTTGATTGATAGATGAGGGTTCCTTCTTGATAAATTGATCATTTGATAGGTAAAGCACAATTTTTAGAAATTGATGACCTCATGATATTTGATATTCTGATTGATAACATATTGATTTTCAAAATGTTTTTATGATACAGGAGCATTTAGATGTTATTCAGGTGTGAGAGTAGTTCCCCTGGCCTTTTGATATGATACCACGACTTTCATCGGATGAGAGGAAACATATTACTGATTGTGGTTTAGCCTTATTACTGGATATGCCCCATATTAGACTTAATAGGGGTCTACTGACAGCTTTAGCAGAGCAGTGGCATAGTGACCACAACACCTTCCATTTACCTACTGGAAAGATGACTATGACGTCAGAGGATGTTT
Source organism: Sequoia sempervirens (assembly GCA_007258455.2). Taxonomy (NCBI): domain Eukaryota; kingdom Viridiplantae; phylum Streptophyta; class Pinopsida; order Cupressales; family Cupressaceae; genus Sequoia; species Sequoia sempervirens. Next base: position 575 of record VDFB02091192.1, on the reverse strand, counting down.
GGCATATCCTTCGTATTCCTTTTGTTGGGGAGATTGTTGTGCATGATTGAGAGGAGGTTGGTGGGATAGAGTCTATTCAGAGAGTTTTTCAAGATCCTCATATTATGGGAGTTTGGATCCCATGGGTAGAGATCTATCATTCATATGCTCCACTTCCTTCAGTTTTGGCAGGTTTTATTGGTGGATTCCTTTGTCCTGATAAGAGGTCAAAGGGTCTATCTCTTGGATGGGGTCAGGTATTAGAGGTTATGGTGGCACACAGGACAAGATATGCTTGGAGCATGTGTATGCTTGCCCAGCTATATCATGATTTACACTGGATCATGTACCTCGGAGGTAGCAGTTTATCCACAGGAGCTACACTTCTTTAGGTATGGGCATGGGAGCATATTGTTGTCACGAGTACCAAGCCGGTGTTATCGAGACCATCGACGAGACCCTATATGTTTCACTACAGAGGCAGGCCTACCCAGCATATGATGGGTAAGCTAGATTATTGGAGACCGATCCTTGATGATGTGGAGATAGTGACCTGGTGTCCTTATTTAGATTGTGATGACTGGGATGAGGATGAT
>VDFB02091191.1:0-16997 GCA_007258455.2 Sequoia sempervirens | reverse complement strand
TGCTTTCTAAGCATTTTCTCAAAACCCTTGCATTTAACTTTTCCTATTGCATTTGACTTTAGCATTTGCTCGGAACCCTGGGATGTGTTTGTTTGTCATTGTTTTTTGTGTCATTATGTGTCCCTTACTCATTTAGATTGAAACCCTAATATCATGAGTTAAAATGATTGCAGGTGGTCATCCTATTAGACAGCCAGATCTAGATGGTGGTTTGCAACTTGGTCTATAGAATGTTTCCCTTTTTGTTGGGAAGTGTACTTGATCTTCATGTTGTTTATTGCTTAGAGGCATATTGTAGACATGATTTTTGTATATATATTCATCAGCCCAGTCAAGGCCTCATATATATGTATCATTTTGTATTATCCTATCAAACTTTGTTTCACTGATGACAATGTACTATGACATGCTCCCTTTTGATGATGATGATATATGTGAGATGTATGATGTTGATATGGATGGATGGATGTTAGTTAGAAGAAATATTTGATGATAGATAGAAATGTGATGTTGTTAGTAGTTGATGATGTTGCTTTTTCTTTACTTGGAGGCTTCACAATTTTTGAACAATCTTGTTTGATGTAGCAAACAAATACAATGCACCAGGGTATCAATGACCAAGGTGACTTTGTATCCATTGCGTGGACTTTGAATTTACAAATAAATAGTATTTTTTCTCATACCAAACATACAAAAACTTTGTTTAAATTATATAGTTGGGTTGTGTTAAAAACTTTTCAAACCAATCACATAGAGAGGTATATGACACCTAATATGAAAATGTTACACGAATTTCAGACCATTTACACAGAGAGGTATGAAATACCTAACATGCAACTGTTACATAAATTTTAGGCCATTTACAATGCCATGTGAATTTCTAAATGTTTTTGACTTCTTTGTTTTGTTATTTTCTATTGTTTTTGATCTTTTTCCGTTTTGATGACCATGATAGGATGCTCAAAGATCTAATCTATGACCAAATTTTTGAAACTACCCCTAGTTGTAGACAAGATGACTTTCCTTAATTAGTGACAAGCCATGGTTGGATACACCGTTTTATTATGAAATGAATGGGTGGATGTTGTGGATAGTAGCGATATATAATGATGCAAGTTTTATTCAAACATAGCGCCTATTTTCCAGGTTTTCACTACAGTACCTGTTCTAAGAGTCCCATAGAGTGGTTTTCACTTAGAGAACATTTTATTTCTCTTTAGTATTTTTCTTTCTTTTTGATTTTTTTTTGTATTTTTTAATCCTTTTTCTATTTTTTTTGGATTTTTACCCTTTTGCCTGGGGTATTCTGACATGCTTCATGTGTAGAACTTCTTGAGGTGGCTACTGTTCAACGGTTCAGCTAAAGTTTCTCCTTCAGGAGTAGCTAATTGATATGCCGCAAAGCCATAGCTTGTTGTGATGATAAATGGGCCAAACCAGTTGGGTTCAATTTTTCCTTTGCCATCCTAATTTAGTTTTACTTTTTGATTCTCTTTGAGGACTAATTCACCAACTTGAAAGTTCTTGTCCTTGATCCTTTTTTCATGGTTTCGTTTGAGCAGATTCTGATAAACCTGCAGATGGTTTAATGTGCTCAAACGTCTTTCATCTAGGAGTTCTAATTCATTCAGCCTGGATACCCTATATTATTCATTGTTGACCATGCCTTTTAGTGAAACTCGCAATGAAGGGATTTCAACCTCAATAGGCAAGACGACCTCTGATCCGTAGACCAAGGATAATGGTGTGGTTCTAGTAGGTGTGTGAATGCTGGTTCGGTAGGCCCATAAGGTTGGGCTTAGCTACAAATGCCAACCACAATTGGCTTCATTAATAGTCTTTTTGAGTATTTTTCAGTATGGTTTTGTTAGATGCCTCAACCTGACTTTTTCCTTAGGGGTAATACGGGGTGGAGAATCAATGGTGGATAGAAAATTGGGAACAAAGCTCTTGGACATCCTGATTTTTGAATGGGGTTCCATTGTTTGGGGAATTCCATACCTGCATATGAGATAATTCAAAATAAATTTTGATATCTATTTGTCAGTGATATAGGTCAATGGAATTTCCTCTATCCATTTAGTGAAGTACTATGTTGCTGCGATAATGAATTTGTGCCTGTTGGATGAAGCAGGTGATATTTTCCTACCAGGTCTAATTTAATTTGTGAGAAAGGCCATGGTGTAGTTATAGGTCTCAATTCTTGTGTTGGTGCATGAACTAGGTCACTGTGTTGTTAACATTGTTGACACTTTCTAGAATACTGTATGCATTCATGTTCCATGTAGGGCCAATAGTATCATGTTCTGAGCAGTTTTTGGACTAGGTTAAGTCCCCTAGAGTGGGATCCGCAAATACCTTCGTGAACCTCTTGTAAGGTTGTTTGTGCTTCTTCTGCATCAAGGCACCAGAGTAACATACCATCTAGACTACGACGGTATAGGGTATCTTGTAAGATGGTAAAATGAGAAGTTCTATGGGTGAAGGTTTTCTTTTGGGTGGTCGTTATGTCAATGGGTATGGTACCATGATGGATGTAGTCAAAGTTATCTTGGTACCATGGGGAGTTAGGACCAACAACAACACATACCAATTCTAATTCTGGGATGTCGAATGCTGGTACCAACAACTGTTCCACGAGGAACTCATATTTAGGCACATTTTATGGAATATCAAGTAGTGAGCCTATTGTTTCCATTGCATTGACAACTCTATTATTGATTTGAGGAATTTTCTCAAAGGTTATTCTGACAAAGTATTCCTTGAAGCTATCCACCATCCTTTCATATGGCAGCAATTTTTCATCTTTTGTCTGGTACTCATCGTTCACTTGTCTGATCACTAGCTGAGCATCTCCAAAGATATGTAGCTCTTTTATTCTCCATTCAATAGCCATTTTTAACCCTGTGATAAGAGCTTCATATTTTGAGATGTTTTTTGTGCATGGGAATGCGATCCTATAGGCCTTGGGTATACTATCTCCTTGTGGTGTGAGAAATAGAATACGGGCTCCTGATCCATGTTGAGTATGGGACCCATCAAAGTATAGACTCCATTGGTCTATATGTTCTGTTATCATGATACTCTTATCTGGAAAATCGACTATGAGGGGTTTGTGATCATCTAAGGGTGCTTCGGCTAGTTGGTCCACTATAATTTGTCCCTTGATAGATCTCCTATCCACATATTCTATATCAAACTCACTTAGGATCATTACCCATTTGGCTATTCGGCCTGTTAGGGCTACCTTTGCTAGTAAGTACTTGAGTGGGTCTATCTTAGAAATCATCTTGATCTTTTTGTTCAAGATGTAGCATCTTACCTTTTGTGTTGAAAACACAACTGAGAGACATGCTCTTTCAATGGGCGAGTAGTTTAGTTCATAGCCCACCAGTGTTTTTTTGATATAGTAGACTATCCTTTCTTTATTGTTATCATCTAGCTAGGCCAAGAGAGCTCCAAGTGTTGCTTGTGTGGTAGACATGTAAAGTATCATTTCCTTTTCTGGGGTAGGCGGCATGAGTACAAGAGGAGTAAGTAGGTACTCCTTGACTTGTTGGAATTATTGGTCACATTTCCCATCCCACTTGAAGGTGATGTCCTTGTGTAGGAGATGAGTGAAAGGGTGACATTTTTCCACCAATTGTACGATAAATCACTTGATGGGTTGTAGTTTCCCTTGTAGGTTCCTCAATTGTTTCAGTGTCTTAGGCGAAGGCATCTCCATTATTGCTTTTACTTTGGTCAGATCTACTTCAATCCCTCTTCTTGATACTATGTACCCCAAAAACTTTCTAGATGTTACCCCGAATACACATTTCTTAGGATTGAGTCTTAGACTGTACTATTCAAGATGATCAAATACCTTGGCTAGGTTTGTCAAGTGGTTTTCCCTTTTGACTAATTTTTCTAGAATGTCATCCACATAGTCCTCCATGATTGTGTGTAGCATATCATGAAATATTGTCGCCATTGCTCTTTGATATGTAGCTCCTGCATTCTTTAGACCAAAGGGCATTACATTCCAACAAAATGTTCCCCAAGCACAAGTAAATGTTGTTTTGTGTTAGTCATCTGGAGAGATCTTTATCTGGTTGTATCTAGAGAAACCATCCATTAAGGATAGCATCTCATTCCCTGCTATTAGATCTACTATCATGTCGATACTTGGAAATAGAAATTCATCCTTTGGACATGATTTGTTCAAGTCTCTGAAGTCTGTGCATATCCTCATGCCCCCAGTAGGTTTGGACACTGATACTAGATTTGATATCCATTGTGGATAGTCAAGGGGTTTGATGAAACCAACATCTAGTAGTTTTTTTAGCTCTACCTTTACCAGTAATGCTATCTATGGATGCATTTTTATAAGTTTTTGCTTGATAGGATTTGCTCCAGGGATTACAACTAGATGATGTACCACTAATTTTGGATCTAGTATAGGCATGTCAGCATAGGTCCATGCAAAATTTACCTTCCGGGCATTGATGAAAGTTGTGAATTTGTCCTTTACTTCAGGGTCCAGTGATGTAACATGGCAAGTTATCTTCGGGTCCTCTGTTGTGCCAACATTTATGGGTTCTTCTTCTTCTACTAGCAGTGTGGATCTTTCCTAATATTCTAATATGGGGAGATTGAATCTTCCATCCTTGGGTTCCTCTAAGAGTTTTTCACCTTCAAATGTGTCCTTTATTTTCCTCTTTTCTGGATCCAATAGAGCCACAAGGTGGTTTTCTCTAGGGGATTGTATTTTTATGTTCTTACTTTCATTTTTGCAACTGGAAGATTCAATCTCTCCACCAAAGTATGCCTCTTGTTCAAGTTCCATGATGAATCCTACTTTGTGGTCTCTTGTTGGTATGTCTATTTGAAGTCCCATGAACTCTACGATTGCCTCATCATTTTGGAATTGATCCAGAATAGGTGTATGTTGTTGTTGATCCCAATCTATGAGTTGTGGGTACTGGATTGGGATTTTATCATATTGATTTGTAAAGCCTATGGAAGTGGATGAAAGGGTTAGTAGGGCTTGGGTGGCTTTTTCCCACTGAGTGTCTAAGTTTTCATTGCTAGAAGTGGGAGAATCATATCTAGTGACGAAGGAAAGAGAATCCCATTCATATTCATTAGAGTCTGTACCAGAATTGTAGTAGATGTTGGGAATGGTTTGAATATGTTGGAGAGGGAACCTATCAATGCTAAAGTTATCAAATAAGTCTTCAATGGGAAAATCATTGTCTAAGGTATGATAGGTATCCAATGCCTTAACGCTAGCCAAATTTTCTCGCTTCTTCCAAGAGGTTCGTCCAGTTTTTGGAATAACCACATCTTTTGGCTTATAACCTAGCCCCATATTCTTCTTCCTTTGTTCTACTATAATAGGCTCTAACCGGCCTTGTTTGTGTAGCCCCAGGCCACCCTTTCCATTATATCCCATCTGTTTAACTAATTGATAACCTCTAGTAGTAGGGTCAATTAAAATGGGTCGCTAATTTTCTGGTTCTTCTTGGTCCTCCTTAGATCATAAATGAAAAGTCCTCAAATATTTCATCTTGCATATCTCCCCACCTAGTGAAGATAGTGGGCTTGGAAATCATTTGCACTATCTTAATCTCTTTTGGAACTCCATATACTTTAGGTGTTGGCAGAAGCATGTCGATGCAAAATTCTTGGTTGAAATAGTAATTCCCATTACCCTTGTCAAGTACCTAAATCTTGGCTTCCATTTTTGGTTGGTCACTTGAGATGTTTTTGGTTGAGGTGGATGGAAGTGTTGAAGGGTCAGCATAAGAAAAGGAGTGGAATGCTATGTCGATTCTAGGCACATGTTGGATTTTATTGTATTTCTCCTCTAACTTGGCACAAAAATGAAAAGGTTCAGGATCGACATATAGTGTTACCTATTTTCCTTCATGGGGAAACTTTAGGCATTGATGAAAAGTGGAAGTGATTTCTTGTAAGGCATGGATCCAAGGGTGTCCCAGGAGGAGGTTGTATGGAAACTCTAGGTCTAGTACTTGACAAGTGGTTTCCTTTAGGGATGGCCCTATTTGCACTAGTAACCTAACTGTTCCTTCAAAATTTCTTTCTAGGTCATCGTAGGCCCTTATCATGATACTCTTTCCTTTATCAATCACATCATCAGAATACCCTAGCTGTTTGACAAATTTTAAGGTACATATGTTTAACCTGTACCATTATCTATCAGTACCTGTTTGACCATGGTTTTATGAACACCAACCTCTATGTAGAGGGCTTGGTTATGGAATGTTCTTTGGGGTAGATCTTTCTCAGAAAGAATTAAATGATTAATTTGTGGTGTTTTACCAACCATTGCTTGGAATTGACTAGGATTGAGGTCATTAGGGACTGTTGTTTCCAATGCCTTTTCAAGTATTTCCCTATGGGCAGGTGATATTTTTAACAACTCCAAGATTGAGATTAGGGAAGGTGTTTTCTTTAAATGTTCCACAATATTGTAGTCATTTAGTGACTTGATTGCAGGTTTGGGTGGGACTCCTTGAATTATAACTCTTCTTTGGTGGGTGGTTATGTTACTGTTATTGTCTCCACCTCATAGAGTCACTACGTTTTCCCTATTATCATCAACTTGTGAGAGTGTTCCTAACACTGTGTCCCCATATGTGTAATTAGCATTATGGTATTCTTGTTTCTTTCCTTTATCATTTCCTTTGGCATGGTTCGGGATTGGGTTTGAGCATATTTGTAGGTCCTTACTCCTAGGATGATGTTCAACATCTACCTCCCCTTTGTCTATTAAATGTTGAATAAGGTGCTTGAGTCTCATGCAATTTTTTGTGGTGTGTCCTTTGATCATATGGAAGTCACACAAGTTTTTCTCGTTATACCATGGTGTTTTGAAACTAGGTTCCTCATAGTTTAGATGATCATTAGTTTTGAGGAGGTTTCATTGTACTAGTTTGTGCATGATTGTTTCCAATGATTCACCTAGTACTATGAATTGTCTTCTTGGTTGATTGTGCTGCCTCTGTTGCCCTCCCTAATTTTTTTGTTGGTTCACAACCTGATTGTTCTTGGGATAGTTTTTTTGGTTATTTTGTGTGTTGTTTGGAACATGAATTTTTTGTGCTACCTATGGTTTGTTTTGAATTGTGTGTTGTGCATGCCATAATGTTCTACCATCAACCACTCCATCATTTGTGACATTCTTGTTTTTAGCCCAGACTTTAGGTTTCTCATTTGAACTAGATGGACTGTCTTTTAAGTTGTTTGTTTTAAGGGAACCTCTTGTGATGAGGGATCTCTCAATATTCAATCCCTTCTCAATGGTTTCTTCAAAGTATGCTGGACATAACATTGTGAGCTGATAATTGATCTCTGGTAAGACATTGGTAATGAATATGTCCACCAATTCCTTGTCGGGAATAAGCCATTTACATCTACTAGCCTTGTGTCTCCATCGTTGTAGATAGGAGATAAAAGATTCTCCTTGATTTTATTTGATCGTGGACAAGCTTGTGATGGTGAAATCTTGCTCAATGTTGAAGGAGAAGTGACTTATGAATTTGTTAGATAGTTCATCGAAGGTTTTGACTGTTGGTGTCAAACGGGTGAACCACTCCATAGCATGGCCCATAAGGCTACGTGGAAATAGTCTCATGAGATATGAGTCATTGTGTCGTAATTCCATGCATGATACAGAGAAATCTTGTATATGCTCTACTAGGTCCCCTCTTCCTTTGTATTTGTTGTCAAACTTGGGTATTTCAAAATTCTTCAGAAAGGGTATTGTAGTGACAGATTGATCGAACGGGAAAGGGCATATCTCTTGGATAGTATAGGTTTTCTTTTGTTTTTCAGCTTGCATTCCTTCTACCTATTGAGTGACGACCTCTAACCTCATTTCCATGTCCATTTTTGGCACGTTTGTTTGTGATTTTTGTGTATAATGGCCTTGCTATCTCATCATTTTTGGGTCGTATATCAGGTATTGTGAAGGTATGAGACCTTGGTAACTGTTTTGGGCGTATATTGGGTTAGGTCCCTACTGGGTGTAAGGAGGGTTATCTCCTTGTTGTTGAGATGAAGTGTATTCAAGGTTACCCTGTTGATGCATTATTGGGACACCCTGTTGGTAGGACAACTGAGGAAGGGCACTATGTGGCACACCTTGCACACCTATACCTTGTTGGTTGAGGAAGGGTGGCAGGACTAAACTGAAGGTTACCCTATTGATGCATTATCGGGACACCTTGTTGGTAGGATGACACCTTGCTAAGGAACCTTGTTGATGGTTATCGGGGCACCTCTGAGGAAGGGTGCTCTGTGGCACACCTTGCTATTGGGAAGGACTAAACTGAAGGTTACCCTATTGATGCATTATTGGGACACCTTGTTGGTAGGATGACTGAGGAAGGGTGCTCTGTGGCACACCTTGCTGCTGGGTAGGACTAAACTGAAGGTTACCCTATTGATGCATTAGGACACCTTGTTGGTAGGATGGGACACCTTGTTGATGGGTTGACACTGAGGAAGGGTGCTTTGTGGCACACCTTGCTGTGGGCAGGACTAAATTGAAGGTTACCCTGTTGATGCATTATTGGGACACCTTGTTGATGGGTTGATTGGAAAAGGGTGCTCTGTGGCACACCTTGCGGGTATTGTTGGTTCAGAAGGGGACCATGTGGTCCACCTTGATGGTGGTATTGATTGTTCAAAGGGGTACCTTATGTTCCACCTTGTTGAAGGTATTGACTGTTGGGAGGGGGACCCTGTGTTCTGCCCTGTTGAAGGTATTGAATGTTTTGGGATGGGTCAATGTTTGAGGTATTCTGAGTTATATACTATCTGGGAGGAGGATTGTTGTTTGGTGGTTCATACTATGATGGTCCTCCTTGATAGAGTTGTGCCACTACTGCTTGTTCAACCTAAGTTGGTTTTTTGAATAAGGGGTTCTCTTTGGGTTGACCATCATTTTGTGAGAACATAGGTGGCATGTTTGGAATCTCTATAGGTTCGGTTATTTGTCTTACAACTGAGTTATCCCCTAAGGGAATAAGGTTGGAATCCTTGAGAGCTTCTACGTTGAAATCCATCGGTAATTTAGCACCACTTTGTGCTAACTTGAAGAAATAGGAGTTTGGATCCTTTCTCGACAACCTGTCCATTAGTTTAAGAACCTTGGGATTGTTAGAATGTTTGAACAATTCATCCTTGTTTATTTCTCCTCTATGTCTACCTCCTCTATAACCACTTTGTTTGGGTCTTGGTTGTTTTGTTCAATTACCTCATTTTGTTTGTGATTTGGTTCCTCTTTACTGAAGGTATTTCTATACATAGGCCTCTTCTATGGTGTTTCAAGATCACTTGGCCTATAGCCCCAAGGGCTACTTTCATCGTTTATGGAATTTTTTGGTGGGATGTTAGTGTTGGTTTTGTTTGCTTCCATTTTCTTTCTATGTTGTGACCTCGTGGTTGTCATAAACAATTACCAAGCTTTTGTGATTGTTTTCTTGATTTCTATTCTCTGGAAAAGACGTGGCCTATTGGTGAAAGTGATAATAGAAGTGATCTAGTCATTTTTTGATATCTCCTTGAGAAGAAACCTTTGGAAAACTTTTTTATAGGATGATTCTTTGAGAGCCTAAGTATAGATTTTCGTTTAAGGATCTTGCTCTTACCAGACCTACGGATATTTTGCTTGCCAAAAATCATGAGGGATGTATATTTATTGCCACACAAGTGGTGGTAATATAGGTCTTTCGGTTGCTAGGTCTGCCTTCTTCTTCATCATCTAAGATGATGGATGCGGTGATGAATTGGCGGGGTGTTTCATTTTTCTCAAATATAAAGGTTCTCAAACTGCTTATGATGTCAATTTGGGCACCTTCAATATGTGTGTTACTTGGTTGAAATATTGGTGCTACAAGCCTTGGTTGTTGAACAGGAGCGGTAGGTTGCCAAATGGTCATAAGGTATGATGGTATTGTTAGGTGGTTTATGGTGTTCAATACCCTATCATAAGGTCACTCAATACCTATTGCCATGCAGGAGGTAGTAATATGGGTCTTCTGACTGCTATGTTTTCTTTTTCTTCCTCTTTGTTTAAGATGATTGATGTGGTGAGAAATTGGCGAGGTGTTTCATTTTTCTTAAATATAAAGGTTCTCAAATTGCTTATGATGTCAGTTTGGGAACCTTCAATGTGCGTGAGACTAGGTTGAATAATAGGTGCTACAAGGTATGGTTGTTGAACTAGAGTTGTGGGTCACTAAATGGTCATAGGGTGTGATGGTTTTGTGGGGTGGTTTGCTATGAAACTCAAAAACACTAAGGCTTGAGTGTTGTTTTGGAATGTGGCTACTTTTTGGAAATCAAAATGTTGAAGAACTAGGGTCGATATTCCACTTCCTGGTCTAGAGGATATGTTGTGGGAAAGATACTTGAACTATCTGTGAGTTCCAAGTAACTGTTGATATCATAGACTTTTTGAGTGGAGGAATGATCCTAATGTTTTGTTGGATTTTGATTTCAAATAAGTAGTATGGGAATAATGGGTGAGAGACTTTGTGACCAATCTCATTTTCCAAGTGTCTTGTTCAAGCAATGACCTTATAAACAACTTTAGTTTGTTTTCCCCTAAGTGTTTAGCAGAAATATTGTGAGTTTGGAATGGCAGTTTGTAACCTTTGTGTGTTTGTTTTCTCTACATTCTTGAGTATGGAAAATGATATAATAACACTGGACTAACTCAAAATCATGGACTTTATGTAACCTGAATGTCTATAGCTCAAGTTATGAAATCACAACACCCAAGCCATAGTTACCAAAGTGTTTACTTTGATCAATGCAACCTGAAAATAAAAACCGAAATGTTTAGAAACCTGTAAGGATAAATCCTTTCAAGGAGTGAAAACATAGGGCTTCTTTCACAAGTATACACTAATTCAAAGGGTTTGTGGTTTGACCATCTTGTTCAATGTTTGTTTTGATGTGTTCTTTTTCTTTTAAATCAAACAGAAAATTTAATGTCACAATTGTTTTTGAATGTAATTGGGAAAGTTTAACATTAACAAGCAATTACAACCCTAGTGGAGAGAAACCATCCTCTTAGGTGGGCTTGTGATCCGTAATTAGAGTTTACAAAATAACTTGTAAATTAAATCTAATTACAGTAATTTCCGATCTAATACAGAATTGCGTGATTATGCCTTTTAACCGTTGAAATTACAAAATAAGTAATTAGAAATTCAAATACTGAATTTAAACTAGAGAGAAAATTGAGATAGAAGAGAGAAGAATGAGACAAAGAAATAGAAGGATCACAACATGCAGATTGATAACGGAGTTCGTCCAATGTGGACTACGTCTCCGGGTCCGCTTCTCAATGTTGGGACCACTTTATTGATATCGCCAAGAAAAATTATGCTTTCTTACAATACCCAAGCTCCAAGAACCTGCAATAATCTCTCCACAATCTCTCACTCTTTTACAATTTTTGGTGTACATAAACACCTTGTAAATTCTCCTCCAAAGAATTATTTCTCTCAAATTCTCTCCAAGAAAACTCTCGTACAAAATTCTCCACTCAATAATTTTCCAATGTCCCTTTACAAAAATCACCCCTTTATATACACATTTATTTGCTAATATGGTTTTAACCATATTATTTTGCAAATATTGCATATCTCCCATATACAAGTAAAAATTCCAACCATTTCCCCCTTTTACAATAAAAATAACTAATATCCCGTTAGTATAACAAATTAATCTTTCAAAAATAAATCCACCTTTGGCTTTTATAATTCCAAGCCATACAATTAAAAAATGAACCCCTTTAACTATGGGCCATTATAATTTTGGACTTGCATTATAATCTTTAAAAATATCTTTTAAAAGCCCCTTAATAATCTCCTTGGATATTCTTTAAAATAAACCCGTTAAATATGAGAAAGGTGGTTAAAGGGGTTAATTTGTTGAAATGTAAGTTTACGGGATTTATTTCCTCTCCTTGTTTTATGGGCTAGGGAAGAGGATTTTAAGGGATAAAATCCCACCAAATCCTCCTTGAAATCATAAAATATTTTAATTTTTAAACCATACGTATTTTCTCTTAACAATATGGTTTAATCCATATTATTTTTCCACCATGTATGTGCCAACTCACCACTCTTGCCATGTCACCATCTGCCATGTCAGCTTGCTGATGTCATCAAAGTCAACCAAAGTCAAAATTTTGACCAACATTTGACCAGCCGTAACTTTCACATACGAGCTCCATTTTTGAAACCGAATATAGTTCTGGAATCAGTGCGATGAGCACTACAACTTGGAATCATCATTTTTATTTCATTTTGAGGCAATCAATTTTTTTCCTTTTTGAACCCCTGATTTGCCTCTTTGACCGAACCTTTGACTAAGCAGAAATTCTACATGCGGACTCCTTTCGAGCCCATTAAAGTTGTCAGGATCATGTCTACGAGCTCTACACATTGATGCTTCTTTGGATGAATTCTGAGACTATGGAACTTGCAGGTATTCTGGATCCACCGATCAGCTTGCCTCATGCTCGAAGAGACGATTTTACATGCACTCTATAGCATGGTCCTCAGAGTCGAACATGGCAAGTAACTTCTTGGAATTAAATTCTAATGCACCACTTTCAAAGAATGTTTTGCATAATAGAGTGGCTTCTAAAACAATTTGCTCTTAGTCATGTTCTGGGGATATTATTTTTAGGCACCTACACATGCAACGTTTTTTTCAATTAAGAACCTTCCAACCCTTTCGGGTTTTTACGCATCACAAGGATACTAAGGAAGAATATGTCGGTATAGGACATCCACACCCGGCGAGTGATGAAATTTACTCACACTCACAATATATTTATATAGCAGTCCAAAACGAAAGTACCACTTGGGTCGCCTATGAGTTCTCTAGCACGGGATGTGTCTCAATAGGAAGGCCCTCTAAGAAGGCATGCTTGAAAAAAGTGCAAAGCTCAAAATGTCCTCGCTCACCCAAGATCGCCAAAAGGTGTGAGGGGAGAAGACAAACATTTAGCTTTTCCAATCAATGAATACATGACATACAATTCATAGAAAATTGATTCATTTTAAACACCTCGAGTAGTGTTATCCCCAAGAATATGTGAATAACATAAACAAAATGTTCTTTTTTATTTTTGCACCAATTGAAGTGTTCAAGACATCAAGCAGTTAAGATAGCAATGGTGTGAAAACAACAAAAAAAAATTTGGTTCATTTTAAGCCCCAAAATTGAAGTGTTTCTAAGAAAATCAGGCATGGTCTTAACTGGTCAACAAATGTAAATCGTGTGTGCGTCAACAAAATGAAAAACATTTGCGCTCTTTTTATGCACCAAATTCAAAGGTTCCTAATTATGAAAACATTAAATGTGTTCATTTTTAGAGCCCAAAATTGAAGTGTTTTATGTTCTTTTTATGAGCACCAAAAGAGAGTTCCTACTTTAGAAAGCTTCAAAATGGTTTATTTTAACAACACCAAATCAAGTGTGAGAGTTATTGTTCAATTTTAGAGCACCAAAAGGAAGTTCCTAATTTAGAAAAAAAATCAAATTTGTTCATTTTAGATAGCACCAAAATCAAAATGTGAGAGTTGTTGTTTGTTCATTTTAGAGCACCAAAAGGAAATTCCTAACTTAGAAAACTTAAAAATGGTTCATTTTAGCAACACCAAATCAAATGTGAGAGTTGTTGTTGTTCATTTTAATGCACCAAAGAAAGTTCCTACTTTAGAAAAACTTCAAATTTGTTCATTTTGGATAGCACCAAAATCAAAATGTGAGAGTTGTTGTTCATTTTAGAGTGCCCAAAGGAAATTCCTAACTTAGAAAACTTAAAAATGGCTCATTTTAGCAACACTAAATCAATTGTGAGAGTTGTTTTTGTTCATTTGAATGCACTAAAAGAAATTTCCTAAGTTAATAAACAAAAATATTTGTGGCTCCATAGATCTTGGACTGATCGTCTTCTCTCCACAAAACAAGTTAGTATGTTCAAAATCCTGCAGAAAAATCCATTAATTCCTACAAAAAAAGAAAAATGTTAGCAATGAGGGTCATTAAAATAGTGCAAGATACATGCACTTGTCTTCCAAAGCAAAGGCTCAAGAAAAATACAAAAGCTCAAAAGAAATTTTTCAAATGCTCAGAAATCAGGAAAAGCTCAAATTTTTTGTGCAGGTGCAAACCCAGAAATCTTCAAAAGCGTTCTTTTTGGAGAAAAAGCATCGATCTTAGTGCAAAGGCGAGCTTCCCATGGAAAAGGTGAGCTTCTTGTGGTAAAAGCTCAGAATTCTTGACAGTCAAAAGTGAGCTTTTCCTGGGCAGTCCATGAAACGTCTCCAAAAGGATCCTGGAATCCTATGACTTCAAATTTGCTCATAAAAAATGTTAGTAAGGATGACCTAGGTCCCACCAGGCATTCTAGAATGCATGAGGGGGAAGGAATCCATCAGGAAAATGTAAAGGCAATGATCAAATGTAAGATTGAAATAAAAAACCATCTAATCCAAAACACTTAGTCTATCATATTCCATCACTCATGAAATGTACAAATCTAAGCTATTTGAATGAAATGAGATCCTAAGATATTCAAAACGAATTTAAACAAACAAAAGAATAGTTTACCATCCCATGTTGGAGTGTATTTGTATGATGTTGGGTTGTTCGTATCACTGCAAAGCCTCCATTGCTTGGTGCAAAAGCTTGATGAACAATGCTTGTGTTTGAAGAAATGAGGAAGCTCTATCAATGGTGATGTTGACAGCACTTCATTGCATAAGGTAGGTTGAAATTCTAATCCATATTTGTGAGGAGAGAGGTTTGTTATATAGGAAAAGAGATTTTGAATCGACGATCAGGATCACGTTGGAGAATATCCAGATCAACGATCAAAATATGTTGAGAGGATTTAGGCATGAGAAGATTGTGCAAAGTTGATTGCACAATTAGGGTGATTGAAGAATAGATTGGCTAGTTAGGTTTTAGATTGATCAATCAACAATTGATTGATCAATTAGGGTTGAGTTAGGAATTAGATGGTTGAGTTAGCAAAATTAGATTGCTTAGTTAGTAACCCTTCATGATTTCACCAGAAGTGGGCAGTAACACACTACCAATTCCCTTGTGCTCTTGATTTTGATAATTGATTTGAACAATTTTGGATTTAATTATTCAAACGGAGGAAAGCTCCAATAAATTAAACCTATTATGACTTCAATAACCACCAATTGGCGAACAAGGCGAATTAGTGACATAATCAAATAATTAGCGTCGTTTGACTAATCAGGACGAAATAAGATTAGGACTTTATTAAATAAATGTAATTTATTTAATTTGTCAAAACGATGAAACATGAATTAATCAAATAATGTTGTTTTATTCGATCAATAGTAGAATTAGGGTTTTTCAAGACCATTAAAATAAAACAATATTTACTTTAATTTGGGTCAAGGATGATGAAAGTGAATTAATTAAATAATGTTGTATTATTCAATTAATAGAGGAAATCAAATGTGGTTTCGATGTCGCTTTGATAATCGCTCTAGTCATTTGAGATGTCGTGGGATGATTTCACAGATTTTTTAGATATGTTCCGGAATTTGACGGCGATGTTTTGAGTTTATTTTAGAGTCATTCTAAGACGCCTTTCCAAGTTGATTCAAAGTCATTTAAAGTTGATTCAGAGTCGCTTCAAGACGCTTCGAAGATTCGGTCGCTCGAAAGGATTTAAGAGTCATTCTAAGAGATTCTCGAGTTGATTTCGTGAGTTGTTCTCGATATCGCCGAAGTTGATCTCGTATCATCCCGAAGTTGATTCTCACGGAAGTCTTTTTGAGTTGATTCTGAGTCACCTAGTTGATTTAGGAGTCATTCTCGAAGCTGATTCAGATTCATCTCTAAAGATGTTCTGAGTTGATTCAGAGTCATTCTGAGTTGATTTGGAGTCGTTTCGAGACATTCTGAGTTGATTCCAAGTTGTTTCGAGACATTTTGAGTTGTGATAGGTGTTAAGTCAATTTTACATGTCTACACTTAGAATGTCAACAAGTCAAGGCTAAACATGCACATCCAACAGGACTATTGTATCCTTATGACATACCTGAGTACAAATGGTAGGTGATCAGTATGGACTTCATACAGGGGTTACCTTTGAGTAAGATACGACATGATGTTATCTTGGTTGTGATCGATAAGTTGACCAAGGTGGTGCACTTCATCCCAAGAAACCTTAAGGATGGATTGTTGACCCTGGCCAAGAATTTGTCCAGGAGATCTTTTGCTTACATGAAGTGCTAGAGACTATCATTTTAGATAGAGACACCTAGATGACCTCAATATTTTGGATGACCTTGAATGTTGCATTGGGAACCAAGTTAAATTTCAGCTTAACTTACCATCCTCAAACTAACAGACAGGCGAGGGTAAATCAGGTAGTCAAAGATCTCCTCTGAATGTACTGCATGGACCAACAGTATAAGTGGGAAGAATACTTACCGTTGATAGAGTTTTCTTATAATAACTCTTATCACACAAATCTCTAGGTATGGCACCATTCAAAGCTTTTTATGGGTGGAAGTGTCATACACCCATTAGTTGGGATAGATTGGAAGACAAGATCACAGTAGGACCTGAAATGCTCAAGGAAATGGAAGAACAAATGAGAGTTATTAAGAGCAAGCTAAAGGAGGCGACAAATCAACAAAAGAGTTATGTCGACAAGAATAGAACTCTTAGATAGTTTGCGGCAAGGGATAAAGTCTTCTTAAGAGTCAGGCCTCATTAAAGTTCCATCACCTTTGGGAAATCTTCCAAGTTAGCCATGAGATATGTGGGTATGTTTGATGTCTTGGAATTAATCAACCCAGTTGCTTATAGACTTGCTCTACCACCTACTTTGGCTCAACTTCATAATGTGTTTCATGTTTCTTTACTTAAGCTATATCATCTTGATGTAGCTCGTGTGCTTGATT
>VDFB02091190.1:0-27222 GCA_007258455.2 Sequoia sempervirens | reverse complement strand
GATTATTAGAAAACCATAATTCACGGTCATTGTCCAGTCACCACAGTTATACTAGTCTTTTAGTTTTCTTTCCACAAGTAGTCCTTGAACAGAAACTTGGAACGATTTGCTCAATTTTCCATCCTTTAGGTATCATTTAGTCATTACTATAGTCATTTTGATTCTGAGTTTTACTTTCATCTTTGAGTACATATTTCCTTGAGATTAAACTTCTAGGAAGGTCACTTTTGCAAACTTTAGGATAGGTCTACCATCTACACTTTTGAAATATCACAGCGTCAACAAAATTTGTCACTGAACCTAGTCCTATCATCTTATACTTTGTCCTACAGAGATTCCTCCTAGCTCATCAGTCTAGTTGGGAAACTCAACTTGTCTTTGATCCTCATCCTACATTGGTTCCTTGACTTAACTAAATTCACACCTTGGTTAGACTCTAGGTAGTTTGTCCCCCCATCTCAGGTTTACATAATTGATTACCTTAGAAGTCTGCTTACACTTTGCATGTTTACATATTGTCATATTAGACTAGCGTCATCTTAGGAAATTCCTTATTTTGCATTCAGAAAATCCCAAAAACATAGACTAGAGTCATATTGTCCATAGACGTAGTTTTGCATTCCTTGCATATTGAGCTTATCTTACATGGTTGAAACTAGGTGTAAGAGAAGAGAGAGAAAATATGTCGAACCCAAATGAATTCATCAATCCATTCTCCACAAGACCTCACAGGACTTTATTAGAAAAATTCACCACTAGAAACACTCAAGGACACATTACAGTAGAAGACATAGAGGCTGCGACACATGACCCTGTGTTTGCCTCTTTTGTAGATGAGTACCTAGCAAACGATCATCAATGGTACTTAGCCAAATTGCTAGCTAAAGGGGCTAACTTACCTACAGGATTTGATATTAGCACCTTACAAGCTCAACCTACATGAGGGACTAATACAATGACTACCAGTACTACTATACCTCAGGTAAATACAACCATACCATCTAGCATACCTACATAGAGTACGACATTCCATACGTCTCCATTTGGTACGTCTAGCATGACATCAAGATTTAATTTCACTGTAGGGGCATCATCTTCCACTCCCTTTGGTCCTCTTGTTGGGAGTAAAAGATATAAAACATTAGCTTCTACACCAAATTTCAGTGTCACGAGTACCATACCACAGTCAATAGCCATACCTCGTGTTCATGTCATAGGTACCATACCTCAGTCAATGGCCATACCTAGTGGTCAAACCACTGGTACTATACCAAAAATTACACAAACAAGAGGCATTCCCTCATTCCAATATGGCAATGAGAATCCATCTTCCCAGATTGAAAGTTAGAATACATTCACATATATTCCAAATCAAAACCCATTCTCCTAGATTCCAAGTCAACACCAATTTACATAGATTCCAAATTAGAACCCTATCTCCCAGATTCCAAGTCAACACCAATTTGAACAGATTCCAAATCCAAATCCCTTCTCCTAGCATGGTACTCAGAATCCATTCACACAGATCCCAAGTCAAAACCAATTTATGCAAATTTGGACCAAAACATGTTTACCAACATTTTGCATCCAAACCCACCTCAAATACCAGCATTCAATTGAAACCCATCATGAGATCTTAGATTTTAGAATACATACACAGATCCACATAACCCACCCAACACATCATTGACCCAGGTTGACGTCTTGCAAACACAAATGCATGCACTACAAACACAAATAGACAATATGGCGGTGTCAAATAAGAAATCCTTTTCAACAAAGGACATATTCCCATTTTCCTTTGATAGATCATTGAAAATGACCCCTTTTCCTCATGGGTATGTTATATCGAATCTCCCTAAGTACAATGGAAAAAAAAATCCAATAGAACATATAAGGGAATTTTCTACCATATGCATAGATGTCGCTTATGACCCCATGTATCCTATGAGACTATTTCCAAGAAGTCTTGTAGGGATTGCACTAGAGTGGTTTTCAGGTCTAGACTATGGCATCAGATCTTGGGGTGAACTGGCTGAGAAATTTGTTGAGCAATTCTCCTTCAACATAGACCACGAGATAAATATAGAAACCTTGTGTCACACAACACAAGATGAAGGTGAAACATTCATCGCTTTCTTCCATAAATGGAGGACTATAGCTAGTCGGTGTCCTATCGAGATACCTAAAAAACAAAAAGTTACTATGTTGTAGGAAAACCTTCATGTAAAACTAAGGAGTAAGTTAAGGTTACATTGTTGTACATCCTTTTCGGAACTAGTGGAAAAAGGGGTTATAATAGAAAAGGATCTCATTGAAAAAGGTGAACTTAAGACATCAACATCCGATAGAAATCCGATCGTGCAAAACATCTCCAATGACAAAAAAAGATTTTGGTCTCGCAACAAAAATGTCACCAATCATGGGGTAGTTGATGCTAAAACTATACAAGCAGAACCAATCATCACATTGCAAGGACCTAACACTTCAGCCAACACACTTAATGCTGTCAATCAACCTCCCAACATGGTCCAAAATACTCAACATCTGCAACAACAAAGGAGGTTTCAAAAACATGAGTTCACTCCCTTAGGGGAACCCATTGAGTTCGTATTCAAGCAACTGTTACAACATAATCTTATACAGCTGCAAGAGCCAAGACAATACAATCCAGGACAATTTAAACCAATATGGTGGGATGAAAATGCCTTTTGTGATTATCATAGAACCAAGGGACATAACCTACAAAATTGTCGCCAACTGAAAAATATCATACAGGATCTTGTTGAAAGAAGAATAATTGAAGTTAGTGGACAGAAATAAAAGTCATCAAACACTGATCATCAAGTCTTTTCTGATCCATTGCATGACCATGGGAAAGGAACTATTCCCAGTTTGAGTACTAAGACCAATATGTCAGCCAACTATGCAAGTATCAAGCATGATTATAATAGTGGAAAAACCATTCATCACCTTCGTGCCGCCAATGAGAATATCAATAGCATTACTATCAATACAGATCCCGAGTGTGCAGTCAAAACTCGTCGTACGAAGATCACTATCCAAGGTCCTCCATCGCAGTAAACACCACAGCCTTCCAAGTCACAATATAACCTACTTGACCAATTGCGAAAGACCCTAGCCCAAATCTCAATTTTGGAACTGTTGCGTATCTCTCCTGAGCATTGATCCATTCTAGATAAGGCTTTACAAAACACCACGGTCCCCAATGATCTTGATGTCAATCATTTCTAGGAAACGGTGGGAAATTTGACCAATAACCATCATGCCACATTTTCCGAACAAGAATACACCACTAATAAGACAAATCATAATGATCCTTTGCATCTTGAAGTCCTTGTTGATGACACCAAAGTTAGACGAGTTTTGGTAGATGGAGGAGCAGGGTTAAATTTGTTCACGTTAAAACTCATTAAAGCATTAGGTTTTCCCAGAAGCATGCGTAGACACAACTAAAAGTATTGTCATTAAAGCTTATGATGATGAGGAACGAAAATCAAAGGGGTGGTAACACTTCCTATCAGAATTGTTCCTGCAGTAATGGATACAAAGTTCCAGGTCTTGGATCTCACCCTTCCTTACAACCTTCTGCTAGGCAGACCATGGATTCATGCCATGAAGGCAGTCCCTTGAACATATCATCAATTTCTCAAATTCCCTTACAATGGCACTGAAATAACTATAGATGGTGACCCAGATCCATTCAATTAATGCACCAATCTAAAAGAGATACCCCAACGCCAAGTTCCAGTAAACCAAGAGGCTGCATCGTCCAATCCATCTCCCTATGTTGATCCATCCACAGTCACTCGAACATCTATTTCACCCTCGATTCCTACCACTCCTAGGGTTGAGATCCAAGACAAGGGTTGTGGAGAGTATTACATGAAGACATCTTATTGTGTTAGCCATTTGATTCCTCCTAAGTCATACAGTTTACATACATCAGATAGGAGACAATCTATGGTCACTATACACATTCCTCCCACAACAACTTTCACTAAATGGGGTGAATTAAGAAAAGAAGTCGTAGATACATAAGATGTCACTTCCTGGTTGTACAAGGAAGATAATGAAGAACCTCTCTCACTTGCTCACATTCCTACAGATCTATATGGAAAGGGTTTCACAATCATGCAGAGCAAGGGATATAATGGACAAAATGGTTTAGGCTTAAATCAGGATGGGAGGATTGAACCCATCTTTGTTTCTCAATGGCCAAAAGGCTTAGGGCTTGGGTTTCAACTGATTCAGATTGGTGATCCTAGTACCACATCACCCTTAATTGAGGAAGTAAGTGCTTCAGAAGATATTAAGACACCTCACGAACCATTAGACCAATATCACTGTGACTCCCCTGACTCCAACGACTATGAGTGGGATTCCCTATCCTCTACCTCTTCCATGGACCTTGACAAGCTATTTGGAGAACTTGTCTTAATGTTAAGATCCTCACCAAATCTATTGAATTCTTGTCCACCAAAGAATATGACAAAAGAGGAATGGTTTAAACACTACTATTGGGAATCAGTTGATCCTACCTCTTGGGAACCAAGAAAATAGAGAAGGGGAAAAGGTATTGTAGAGGAGGGGGATCGACTACTCAAGGAATCCAAGTCATGGGAGATTCTAGAAAAGTAGGTTGCCTTGATCTACCTCAAGCTAGATAAATGGATTGAAAATTTTTAATGTTAAAGGGTTGAAAAGGAGGAGAAATCTGGTTGCTATTGTCCTTTTGCACACCCAAATGTTTTAAGGGATCTAGAGAGCTAATTTTTCAAGTTTGGGATGTGACTTAGATAGCTTACTCCCAAGGGACTACAATGCAAAACATGAACTCCAGTGCAACACCTTGGGGTCTTAGGGATATATTGGCATCTGTACGGACAAAAGGTGTACAGTATAGTGCAAATATGAAAAAAATATACTAAATACTTGATTAACATGTTTTTATGCTATGAAAAGGATTAAAAATATAGAATAATAGAAATAACAAGAAGAATACTTTAGCAGTGTGGAGCTAGAATTTGACAAGAGAAAGGCGATATAAATAGACTTTCAAACCTGCAAGTTGAGGCCTTCAAGATCTTCACTTGATGAACAACCTACACACATAAGAACAATAAAATGTTGGGGTTGTGTTTAGAGGACTACCTTAGTTAGTCCCCTGCTATAGTGTTTCCACCTCCATGGGCAACCAGATAGAAACAATTGTAGAAAGATGATAAAGAAGCTATAGAAATAGAAATACCAAGCAATACTCAACCAAAAATATGCTACTACATGAGTAGATGATGCAAAACGTAAATGGAAATGGACGGATATAATCTTCTCAACCAAGTGCACTCAAGGGAAATGGAGGAAGATGTGAGCTTGCAAGCTCTTCAAAGCCAACACTACCGCAACAATGAAGAGGAGGAGCCAAAAAAGTAGTAACTTGCAGCTAAAATGGTGGTGGTGAAGCGTGAATGAGCTGAAAGTGAATGAGATTGATCAAGAAGTTGTCCCAAAAGTGTGTTCAAGATTGAATAATTATGAAGAAGTTGGATTGAATGAAGGAATAGGAAATTTAAATGAATGAAGGGAAAAAAATCCCATTTGAAGTTATTCCAAGGAGAAATGAACATTACACTTAATGTCTAATGGAGGAGTGTAATGCCTCTGTGGATTCAAGAGGTAGGAATCTTGTAAGCATGGAATCATGTTGCACAAACATCCACGCACTACACTAGCATCCTTGATAGAAATTTCCCCATCGACACACAAATGAGCTACCAAGTTGATGAAGCATGGAAGAGGATGTTGAAAATACATCATCAGGATCACATTTTCTAAGGTAAGGGGTGTATAAACAAGGAATTTCCAAGGGGTGCAAACTCACGCCATTACCTTTTGCACCCACTTTAGTAAGCATAAGTGTTATTGAATGCATGGTAAAGTAGAGTGAAAGAAGTTGAAGAACATATACCTGAACCATTGAGGAAGCAATCTAAAATCTGGTGAACTTGGTTGCAGGAGAGAGAGAGAGATATGGCTCCATAGGTACTCGGTCTCTCGTCCTTTACCAAGGCCACCTTTTGTCCTTATATGACATAGTCCTTGAAAATCATATGACAGTTCCATTAGTCTCATGTCTCTCGTCCTTTACCAAGGCCACCTTTTGTCCTTTTATGCTTGTCACCCACCTTGGCTTTCCCTTGTCAAACAGTCTAAGGATAATCATCATCCCATTTAGTCCTAACCAAGTCATTCCAAATGCAACAAGTCTAATCCATACAAGCGCATTATCCAAAATATTACTTGACTGTGTTCCTAGCCCGACTGTAGACCTCCATACTTTTGTCACATTATTGTCATCATCCTCACGTTGTTTCGGGATGCGTCCTTCCCACGTCAAACAACGTTGTCATCACCTGTCAATTGGTATTCAGCTTGACTAGGGGCACAATCATGTTTTTCATTGGATTCTTATGTGTAGGCATCAGTCATATGCATTTGTCTGATCCTCTTAAATGTCAAAATCAAAAAATCATAAATGTGCAGAAAAAAGACCAAAAACGTAAGTAAAAATCGAGAAAGAACCAAAAACATCATAAAAATCACGAAAAAAAAAAGACAAAAAAAAAATCATAAAATGTCACGAGAGAAGGGCACAAAATCATAAAACATCACGAGGAAAAACAAAAAAAACATGAAATCAATGTCAAAATCCTAAAAATGGAGTCAAATGATGCGTGGTAGTGGTCCATGTAGGCAGAATCACGTTGTCTCTAGCGCGCGTACCGCTACGTAGGCAAGACCATCAGTCGATGAGTCCCCGAGACATTAGGTCAGTCCTTTTAGGTTGGTCCAAATAAAATCATGGCATTTGTCACAATCGTCACATCGGTCAAATAAGTCAGACATAGTCAAACTCGGATACAAGACGGTCATTCGAAACGTCAATGTCAAAATTGGTCAAAATCAGATAGCATTGTCCAATCAATCATACAGTCAACATCAGTCAACTTGCTAAAACATATTGGTCAAAACAATGTCAATCCCGTCACTCTTTGATGGGTTCTCAATCCCGCAAAGGATGATCAAAGGGTTCTACAAGTGCTCGGTCATGAAGAATGAAAGTGCTTCACAAGTTCCTGGTCCTAAGGGAGGCAAGAAAATGGAAGGCTTTGTAGAGTATGATTGACCCTCATAGGTGCTCGATCCTACAAGTCAACATGTTAATCCATAGAAAAAACATATTAGGCAAGCAAAAAGTCATGCAAACAAAGAGACTATCAAGTAATTGAAGGGGAAGCTTTCAAAGGGACCCCTTGGGAACCCTTCAAAAGAAAGAGGGGTCCGCTCAAGGGACACTCTATTTGAAAGGTGATGACATTTTCACAAATGATCCTATCATCAAGGAATCCTTTTGAAAGATTCTCTTTTGTCAAGGAATTTGAAAAAAAAAAAGAATGGCCTCCTTAGAGGAAAAATTTCAATTCATTTTGTTACGAATTTGATCTCAAAAGAAAATCTTGCTAAGGGGATTTTTTTCACATAAAACTACACCCTACTGTACAAGAGTTCAGTGTTCTAATGACACAATGGAAAAAACCTCAAGGTGTGGGACCTTGCACAAATTAGGTTGAATCTCTGGAGAAGGTCGACTTCCTCTTCTAAAATAAGTGCAAATGTGTTGGTCTAACCCAACGCATGAAACCAATTACTAATCTAATCTAACTCATAGAGGAAAAGGGATAGAAGGAGAACATGAAAATGAAATGGAGGTGATGCACCAAGATAGAAATGTGTTTCTTCCTTTTTTAGAACAACATAATACATCAATGAAACAACTAAAACACATACTCAAACATGAAGCTAAATGGGTTTTACTTAAACATGCAAGGGATAACAGTGATAATAGTTGAATTTTATTAACATAAAGCTTAGAAGCATTATTTACAATGGAAGAATGTAAAAAATTCATTGTTTACAATAGCAAAATCCTAGAGAAGCTAGAGGAAGAACCCTAAAAAAATTTACAAGTGCTGCTTTTATAGATCAAGCATAACTCAGATGAATACAACTCAAACCCTAACCCAACTAGGGTTAGCAGTTGAAGAGATCTGATCAAGGAAATATCTGTTATGAAATTTGTGCCGAGAATAGCCTGGAGAGGACAAGGTTTGCATGCCATCCACCCTATCGTGAATATTTTCTTGGAAAATCCATCCAAAATCCTCCATGAAATCTATGATTTGGGTATGGAAATGGTCAAAAGGGACACCCATCAATAATGAATGAGTATGGCACCTACAAAATCACCTGGAGAAGTCATGGAATGCATTAAATGTTGTCCTCAAACCTTAAAAACCCTGCTTGGTAGTTGCGAGGTAGTTGCACATTAATGGCATTGCTTAGAAAACATGTCCAATTCGCAGGAAGGTTGGGGTGTCAGGATTGAAAAAACACCTTTGGAAGCATATGAATTAAATGTTTTAGATCCACAAAAAAAAAAAATCGAGCATCAAAGATTGTGCGATCGAAGGTTAGGCATCAGGCTTACAACTTTCCTCATGCTGGGAAGAAGGAAAGAAGAAAGTGTGAAGAAGAAAGGAAACATTAGGGGTGAGGAAAATCTTGCCTTTGAAAATTAGGGGTAAGGGAAAAGCATTACCCCTAAAGCTCAAAGCATTCGACACAATAAAATTCTAAAAAGAAACCATCAAAGAGAAACAAATATTAGTAGGACCAAAGGAATGGTCCCTTTGACATTCCAAATGAATCGATGATTGAAAGCCAAAATTGCCAATTTTTTAGGAATCAGAGGGAAGACTTACCTTTTACCTACGAAGGTAAGAGGTAAGATTGAAGAGTGAAGGCTAACACCTGAAGGTAGGTTGGAGAAAGGAGAAAATGGAAGAGGAGAGGGATTGGTAAGGGGTAAAGGGTAAGGACAAAGGCCAATAATCGAAACACTTAGAAGAAAAAAGGGAAGGAAGAGAAGAAGGAGAAAGAGTGATGGAGAAAGCATGCAAGGTAAGCAAGTAAGCGAAAGCCCAAAACCCCAAAAATATGGGACTTAGCCAATTTTAGGAACCTTCAAGGATAATTCATGCAATATGGCCCATGCAAAATCTCTTAGCTCAGTTATCAATGATCGTTCATCTAAGGGTGGCATGAAATGTCAACATTTTGGTGATTTATGTGGGATGATTTCCTGATAATCATAGAATCTAGAGGCCTTATCAGTCCATTAGGAATAGAGTCATGAAGGAAATTGACAAAATTGGTTCTCCCAAAGGAAAAAAAAAACCTGTGTAGGCCTACACTTGGAGAAAAGCATGGAAAATAGGAACATACATTCACTTAAGGAGAATGTAGGGTGTGCAAAGCACTTCGTGAAAAGAAAAAATATTTACAATATGTACTTGAAAACTCAAAACTTATTAGAAATATTATTTGAGATGAATCCCATTGACTGAGATTGGAAGAACCTCACCATCCAACCTAGAAAGATAGAATGCATTGGCCTCCTTGCAACTAGTGATGACGCATGGACCACTCCACATGGCATCAAACCTGGAATGTCTTCCAGCTTTGGCCCTATCGACATCCCATTTCAACACTAGATCTCCCTCTTGGAGCATCTAATGAACTGCCTTCTTGTCAAAATTTATTTTGACCTGTGCTTGATGTGCCTCCATGACTTGCATAGATTTGTTCCTTGTCTCCTCTAGTTCCAAGAGCTCAGCCAGCCTTACTATCATATCATCATTTTCTTCTAACTCCAGCTAATGTTCCAACTCAAGGGAAGGCAACTCTGGTGATAATGGTAACCTTTCCTCCCTTCCATGAACTAACATGAAAGGACAATTACCAAATACTCTTTTAGGAGTAATTCTATCAACCCAAAGGGTTATCTTTAACTTGATATGCCAGACCCTTTGGTTGTCCTTAATGGTCCTTTTGATAATTCTGATAAGATTTTTATTTGAAGACTTAGCCAGGCCATTACCCTAAGGATAATAATTATATGAGTTCTTCAAGTAAATTTCATGCTTCATTGCCCAATCAAGGAGCTGAGCACTACTAAAAGCCTTGGAATTATCTGAAATAATGGTGGAAGGAGTGTCAAATCTTGTAACAATTCCATCAAGGAATTTTAAAACTGAAGCATTAGTGGCATCCTTCAAGGAAACTTCCTCAGTCCACTTGGTAAAGTAGTTTGTGGCCATCAAAAGCCATTTATGTGCAACACTTGATGGTGGATTTATCATGCCAATAAAATCCAAACCCCATTGTATAAATGGCTTATCAACTTGAATGGGGTGAAGAGGGAGGGCAACCAACCTTTTCTTTCCAAAAAAGAAAGCACACTTTTTGCAATTTCTCACCCATTTGTGAGCGTCATTGAACAAGGTTGGCGAATAATAACCAACCCTCATGATCTTTACAATAGTAGTCCTTGCAGAAAAATGGCCACTTGAAGAGTCATCATGGAATTCATTTAGCATTTTGCTGACCTGGTCTACTTCTATGCATTTTAATAGGACTCCATTGAAATCCTTTCTGAAGAGTATTCCATCCACTATGACATAGGGAATGGACTATAATCTAAAATTTCTCCTTTTGGTCCTATCTAGACCCAAAGGATTACTACCTTCTTGTAAAAAATGTAGTCATATCATGCAACCAACTACCTTATATGTTTGCATTTGGTGCTTGTTGTTCATGTAGCACAAGGGCAGCCTCTGTAGGAATTTCAAATGTTGAGACAAGTTTCTCACATAACCCTTTATATCTCACTAGCTTGGTGATATTGATGTCAACGTCATACTCCATCACCTTGGTGATCTATCCAACCCTTTTTTCATTAATATCTCTGCTTAGCAGGAACTCTTTAACACTAGCATGGGGCACCATTAGCTGTATCCTACTATTGGAGATGTGTCTAAATTTTTGCAGTGATCTAGCAACAACAAGATCTTGCTTCTCAACATAGCTATACTTGACCTCATAGTATTTGAGCCCTTGACTAAAGAAAGAAATGGGCTACTCCATATTTTATTTATTTAGATGGGTTAGGATAGCTGATATGCTTGCTTCACATCCAAAAGTATAGAGAATGAAATCCTTGTCATAGTTAGGATTGAAAAGGGTAGGAGTCTAAGCAATTTCTTATTTGATAGCCTCAAAGATATCTTTACCTTCTTTGGTCTATTTGAAGAAAATATTTTTCTTCAGCATAGAGGTAAGAGTCTTTACCAAAGCAACAAGATTTGGAATGAACCTCCTCACAAAGTTAATTGTGCCCAAGAAACTCTGTAATCCTTTCTTGTGACTAGGAAGTGGGATGGCCAAGATAGATTCTACTCTTGTGGGATCAATGAACAAGCCATCCTTTGAAACAATGTGCCCAAGAAGCTTTCCTTGATCAATAGCGAAGACATGTTTATTTGGATTTAGGGAAACACCATATTCCCTACATTTTTGAAATACTTTCTCAAGGTGACTAAAATGGTCTTTTGCATGCTTTGAGAATACTATGATAGCATCCAAATAGACCAAAACAAACTTTCTAAACACACCTTGAAACACCATATCCATGGCTCTCTGAAAAGTGGCACATGTATTAGTTAGACTGAAAGGCATTTTACAATAAGCATAGGTGCCCCACTTTGTAGTAAATGTTGTCTTATGTTGATCAGATTCTTGGACCTGAATTTAATTGTAGCCTGAATAACCATCCAAGAAGGAAAACCTTTTAGACCCATTGAATCTTTGTAAAATCTACTCCATGGAGGGGAGGGGATGATGATCCTTTAGGGACACTTTATTTATATACCTAAAATCTACACAAAGTCTTATCTCCCCATTCTTTTTCTTCACAGACACTAAGTTTTCCACCCATGAAGAGTGCTTGATGGGAAAAATGATTCTAGCCTCAATCAATTTGGCCAACTCTTTTCTCATCAAATGTTCAATCTTAGGATTTAGAGGCCTTTTTTTTTGCCTTATAGGTTTGGCATTAGGATCTAACTCAATAGTATGTTGGGAAAGGCCTGAGTGAAAACCCTTTAGGTCTTCATAAGTCTAAGAAACTACATCATTGTATCTATTGCAAAGATCTATGAAAACATCATGTTCAATGGTAGAGCATACCTTTCCCAAGTTTAGGGACTTTCCCTCTGAAATATCTATTGGCTTGAAGTCACCTTAATTTGCAGCTAAGTTCATCCTTTTCTACTTTAATTGATCATCAGGGTTGAAGATACCTTCAAGGGTGATGAGACCATTTGGTAGCTTGTTGCTACTTGGCTACACAATCTGATCACCATACTGATTTTGCAACTTAGATTGATTTATTTTAGAAAAAAATTCCTCCTCTTGTAGAAAATTTACTATTTGTTGGTCACTATCAAAGACCTACCAGTGGTCTTGATTATCTAGAACAAAAAGCCTCACAACAAGCCTGATATGCCGCTCCTTTTTTCTTGCAATATGTGTTGGTATGTTAAATTGAGGACCAACTATTGCAAGTATATCAACATATTTATTTTGATTTCTCAAAATTGTTTGTGTAGACACCTAAAAATGACCTAGGCCTGCAAGCTTCATTTTTACCACTTTCGTCCTAGCATAAGTAAGACATTTAATTATGTCCTTGGTCCACATTTGACTATTGATTAAATAATTCATAATTATTTAATTAATTCATGTCCTTTGATTCTTTATGATTATTAAATAAATAAATTTTAATTTATTTATTAAATACGTCACTAATTGTCTAAGTCTTTCTTTAATTAAATAGATTTCTTAATTTACTTAATTTCCCTTTTTGCGTTTAATTATCTTTGATTATTAAATAAATGAATTTCATGTTTATTTAATACGTCACTAACTGTCTTAATTAAATAAATTGATTAATTTATTTAATTAATTGGTCTTATCTTCTAAATTAAATAATTAAATTTAATTATTTAATTGCTAATTTCATATTCTTCTCATTTTAAATAAATAAATTATTTAAAATATCATGTCAATCCTAACTGTCAGTCCTTTTTGATAAATAATCTGAAAAATATTATTTATTATCTCTCAAAATCCATAATTTGAATTATTTTAATTCAAATTAGTAATTAATCTTCCAAAAATCAAGTAATTCGGGCAGATTCTTGATTTTCCAAATCGATCTTCACCTGAATCTTATCTCTTTGATTTTTCGAATCTTGCAAATCAGGCGATCTTATCTCTTTGATTTTTTGAATCTTGCAAATCAGGCAATCTTATCTTCTTGATTTTTCGAAAATCTTTATTATCTAATTAATTTCCTCATTTATTCTCCACCGTTGATCCGATTTTATTCTGACCGTTCGATTAAGGATTTTTCCCTAACCCTAATTAGGGATTCTCAGGTTTAATCTGGATCGTTCATTTTAGGGTCTCATCACTAATTTATCTCGTCCGTCCGTTCGAAATGGCCTTTTCTATAAAATTCCCTTTCCTTCTCATTTTTCATATCTTGACATTTTTACGTAATTACTATAGTCATTTACTTAGCTTCACATTTCATTGTCATAGGCAATTGTAGTATTTCATTATTGGCATTAGGTTTTAGGCATTTGATTAATATTGACATTTGTTTTAGACATAGGCATTGGCAAGAGTCATAGGCATAGAAAATCCTTCAAATCTTGTTGTAGGGCTTAGACATTTAGATTGCTCGAACGACGAATCTGAGGGCAACATACATTTCCAGCAAGCAAGAAGGTGTAACGAAGATCAAGCATGGGAGATGGAGATTCTTGGTAATATCGTTTCTTGTATTTTCATTTCATTTCCATTGTACTTCGTTATATCATTGGATTTTTATGTTATTTGATCTAACCCATTTAACTCTATCTGATTTCCCTTGATTACATTGGTGAACCTTACTCCAATCCAGTCCAAGTCCCTATGTCATTACCAACTAATATAGTCGAAGTCCCCATGTCACATCATATGCCATCACATCTTACTCTAGTCCAAGACTCCATGTCATATCCAGTCCAAGTCCCCATGTCATATCCTTGTCCTTCAACAATTAATCCAATCCAAGACTCCATGACATATTAAGTCCAAGATCCCATGTCATATCCTAGTCCTTCACATACTAGTCCAGTCCAAGTTCCCACGTCCTATCCTAGTCCTTTGGTCATTAATCCTTTTCAAGTCACCCCCTCACAAGCCACATCTAGTCATGAAAATTCTATCATAGTCCAAAGTCAAATCCCATTTAATAAACTTGAGGATACATGTCAAAATGAAAGCCCAAAACGCATGACCTTATAATGTCACCCTCATGTCAAGAACAAGGTAGTTCATCCAATGACCCTATCTTTCATCCATCCATGAAGTCCTTCCAAACAATCATGACATCCAGAACACACCTCTCCTTGACAACGGCTCTATTTCTGACTATATAATCCATGACAACCCCATCTTCGAGCAAGACCCTACCATTGACCAAGAAGTCCAAAATGATCCACTCATTGACCTTTATGCAATTCATGATCAAACACTTGCCGACCCTATACAAGCCTCGACTATTGACACTTCCTATGATGAGACACTTGCCTTCATGGGACACATAGATGATATTCCTCCAGAACAAGAATCTTCCACTAAGGACATGCTTGCATATGATCAAGTTATAGCTAAAATCATTGGACTCTATGACACTAAAAATAATGATGGCTTTGACATTGCCTTGAAAGCACCAACAGAGTCATTTGAACTTGACATGTCGCATGATCAGACAAAAGATATCAGTCAAGAATATGGCCAACAAGACAATGAAGCTAAGACACTTTATCAATTAGGGGCATCTATCTTTGTTAGAGCAGGATTTCTTGCAAATGAAAATATTACAAGTGACAGTGTCCATAGACATCATGATGGGTTAGCATCTTGCTTTCAAAACAATAAATACCCCATTGCAAATAGAATCTGTCAAAGCATGCAATATCAAGGCAAAGGACTAGGCATACACGAGCAAGGCATTCTTGAACCAATACAGCTTCAGGGAAATTACAGACATCAAGGTCTTGGTTATTCCTCAGACAACAAATCAAACGATGTCAGTGGTACCTCCTCGATATTAGGGGCAACCTTGTCAGATACAAATGTCAAAATGGAGTCCATGAGAAATCCTTGTCATAAGATTGCTGCCAACACCCCCTCCACCCACACCATGAACCGTCATTCTATCATGAATCAACCTCCCCTTTGGGACCAACAAAAACAAAAGTCTTACAAATCAAAAGATCAAAATCAAATGTCAAAGGCCATCAAATCAAACAAAAAGACAAGTGGAAAAATGAAATTAAAATGGATCCCAAAGGAAAGTGGATCAAACAAAGACACCAAGTCAAATACACAAGTCAATCACAATGTGGAGCCACAAGACAAGAGGACTCCCACATATAACACATGTCCACCTCCTTCAAAATGGTCATCAATCAAGGCATATAAAAGTGTTGGTTCCAAACGCCATCCCTCCAAAATCCGTCATCCACCATCTCAAGTTTGGAAAATAAAAAGTGATTCATCCAAACGTTCAAACAACCTTTCCATGTCCACCATCATTTGTCATAATCCTACATCTCGCCTAAAGTCCAAAAATCCTACGTCACAAATCCATCACATCATGGCAGCAACTCTTTACCACAAGGATTCTCATGGCACTCTATTGTGATGTGCGTATTTTGATAAGGCCAATCCTAGTATTGAAAGGGATCACAATGACATCATCGGCCAGGCTGCGCTAATGTATCCCGGGACAAGACAACTCCTTCAACAAGCAATACATATATTATCATGGTACCCGGCCTCTGATCGCACCGCCGCGATTCAAAATGTGGTTATCTAAAGCATCCAAAGTATCCACATATCGAAATACAAAAAATCAAAATCAAAAATCACACCATGAAAACCTGTAAATAGCATTTGTGACACCAAAAAAATTCAAAAATTCAAAAAAATAGTAAAGAGAAAAATTTCATCCAATGGTGAAAACTTGGCAAACAGGCACCCTGGATAAGTACCATGATGAAAACCTGGCAAACAGACGTCATGTGTAAAATAAATCATCTATGTGGACTCTTACACTTGGGGGCAAGTCGTCTCATCTCCTAGGCCTTCCTCTTGACATTGACATCCAACCATTTGATCCATATCATTTCCATTCACTTTCCCACCTACCTTGGTCTTGACATAAAACTGACAAACATAAATCATGCTTTGGGAAAACTCTTGACATGTCTATCCTTCGGTCATACACGATTCATGAAGCATCATGTCATCGACCATCATAGTCTTATTGTCCTTATATGACATAGTCCTTGAAAATCATATGACAATTCCATTAGTCTCATGTCTCTCGTCCTTTACCAAGGCCACCTTTTGTCCTTTTATGCTTGTCACCCACCTTGGCTTTCCCTTGTCAAACAGTCTAAGGATAATCATCATCCCATTTAGTCCTAACCAAGTCATTCCAAATGCAACAAGTCTAATCCATACAAGCGCATTATCCAAAATATTACTTGACTATGTTCCTAGCCCGGCTGTAGACCTCCATACTTTTGTCACATTATTGTCATCATCCTCACGTTGTTTCAGGATGCGTCCTTCCCACGTCAAACAACGTTGTCATCACCTATCAATTGGTATTCAGCTTGACTAGGGGCACAATCATGTTTTTCCTTGGATTCTTATGTGTAGGCATCAGTCATATGCATTTGTCACGATCCTCTTAAATGTCAAAATCCAAAAAAATCATAAAATGTCCTAAAAAAGACCAAAAGCATCGCAAAAAGTCCTGAGAAAAGACAAAAATCATGTCCTCAAGAAAGACCTAAAAATCATAAAATGTCCTGAAGAAAAACACCAAAACATCCAAATCAATGTCAAAATCCTAAAAATGGAGTCAAAGTCAGTCATGTTAGTCAGTCCATGTCATTGTCGAACTACGTTGTCTCTGCGCATTTGCTACGTAGGAAAGACCATCAGTCGATGAGTCCCCGAGACATTAGGTCAGTCCTTTTAGGTTGGTCCAAATAAAATCATGGCATTTGTCACAATCGTCACATCGGTCAAATAAGTCAGACATAGTCAAACTCGGATACAAGACGGTCATTCGAAACGTCAATGTCAAAATTGGTCAAAATCAGATAGCATTGTCCAATCAATCATACAGTCAACATCAGTCAACTTGCTAAAACATATTGGTCAAAACAATGTCAATCCCGTCACTCTTTGATGGGTTCTCAATCCCGCAAAGGATGATCAAAGGGTTCTACAAGTGCTCGGTCATGAAGAATGAAAGTGCTTCACAAGTGCCTGGTCCTAAGGGAGGCAAGAAAATGGAAGGCTTTGTAGAGTATGATTGACCCTCATAGGTGCTCGATCCTACAAGTCAACATGTTAATCCATAGAAAAAACATATTAGGCAAGCAAAAAGTCATGCAAACAAAGAGACTATCAAGTAATTGAAGGGGAAGCTTTCAAAGGGACCCCTTGGGAACCCTTCAAAAGAAAGAGGGGTCCGCTCAAGGGACACTCTATTTGAAAGGTGATGAAATTTTCACAAATGATCCTATCATCAAGGAATCCTTTTGAAAGATTCTCTTTTGTCAAGGAATTTGAAAAAAAAAAAAGAATGGCCTCCTTAGAGGAAAAATTTCAATTCATTTTGTTACGAATTTGATCTCAAAAGAAAATCTTGGTAAGGGGATTTTTTTCACATAAAACTACACCCTACTGTACAAGAGTTCAGTGTTCTAATGACACAATGGAAAAAACCTCAAGGTGTGGGACCTTGCACAAATTAGGTTGAATCTCTGGAGAAGGTCGACTTCCTCTTCTAAAATAAGTGCAAATGTGTTGGTCTAACCCAACGCATGAAACCAATTACTAATCTAATCTAACTCATAGAGGAAAAGGGATAGAAGGAGAACATGAAAATGAAATGGAAGTGATGCACCAAGATAGAAATGTGTTTCTTCCTTTTTTAGAACAACATCATACATCAATGAAACAACTAAAACACATACTCAAACATGAAGCTAAATGGATTTTACTTAAACATGCAAGGGATAACAGTGATAATAGTTGAATTTTATTAACATAAAGCTTAGAAGCATTATTTACAATGGAAGAATGTAAAAAATTCATTGTTTACAATAGCAAAATCCTAGAGAAGCTAGAGGAAGAACCCTAAAAAAATTTACAAGTGCTGCTTTTATAGATCAAGCATAACTCAGATGAATACAACTCAAACCCTAACGCAACTAGGGTTAGCAGTTGAAGAGATCTGATCAAGGAAATATCTGTTATGAAATTTGTGCCGAGAATAGCCTGGAGAGGACAAGGTTTGCATGCCATCCACCCTATCGTGAATATTTTCTTGGAAAATCCATCCAAAATCCTCCATGAAATCTATGATTTGGGTATGGAAATGGTCAAAAGGGACACCCATCAATAATGAATGAGTATGGCACCTACAAAATCACCTGGAGAAGTCATGGAATGCATTAAATGTTGTCCTCAAACCTTAAAAACCCTGCTTGGTAGTTGCGAGGTAGTTGCACATTAATGGCATTGCTTAGAAAACATGTCCAATTCGCAGGAAGGTTGGGGTGTCAGGATTGAAAAAACACCTTTGGAAGCATATGAATTAAATGTTTTAGATCCACAAAAAAAAAAAATCGAGCATCAAAGATTGTGCGATCGAAGGTTAGGCATCAGGCTTACAACTTTCCTCATGCTGGGAAGAAGGAAAGAAGAAAGTGTGAAGAAGAAAGGAAACATTAGGGGTGAGGAAAATCTTGCCTTTGAAAATTAGGGGTAAGGGAAAAGCATTACCCCTAAAGCTCAAAGCATTCGACACAATAAAATTCTAAAAAGAAACCATCAAAGAGAAACAAATATTAGTAGGACCAAAGGAATGGTCCCTTTGACATTCCAAATGAATCGATGATTGAAAGCCAAAATTGCCAATTTTTTAGGAATCAGAGGGAAGACTTACCTTTTACCTACGAAGGTAAGAGGTAAGATTGAAGAGTGAAGGCTAACACCTGAAGGTAGGTTGGAGAAAGGAGAAAATGGAAGAGGAGAGGGATTGGTAAGGGGTAAAGGGTAAGGACAAAGGCCAATAATCGAAACACTTAGAAGAAAAAAGGGAAGGAAGAGAAGAAGGAGAAAGAGTGATGGAGAAAGCATGCAAGGTAAGCAAGTAAGCGAAAGCCCAAAACCCCAAAAATATGGGACTTAGCCAATTTTAGGAACCTTCAAGGATAATTCATGCAATATGGCCCATGCAAAATCTCTTAGCTCAGTTATCAATGATCGTTCATCTAAGGGTGGCATGAAATGTCAACATTTTGGTGATTTATGTGGGATGATTTCCTGATAATCATAGAATCTAGAGGCCTTATCAGTCCATTGGGAATAGAGTCATGAAGGAAATTGACAAAATTGGTTCTCCCAAAGGAAAAAAAAAACTGTGTAGGCCTACACTTGGAGAAAAGCATGGAAAATAGGAACATACATTCACTTAAGGAGAATGTAGGGTGTGCAAAGCACTTCGTGAAAAGAAAAAATATTTACAATATGTACTTGAAAACTCAAAAACTTATTAGAAATATTATCGAGGATGAATCCCATTGACTCCAGGATTGGAAGAAGAACCTCACCATCCAACCAGAAAAAGATAGAATGCACAGCCTCCTTGCAACTAGTGATGACGATGACCACACTCCACATGGTATCAAACCCGAATGTCTTCCAGCTTTGGCCCTATCGACATCCCATTTCAACACTAGATCTCCCTCTTGGAGCATCTAATGAACTGCCTTCTTGTCAAAATTTATTTTGACCTGTGCTTGATGTGCCTCCATGACTTGCATAGATTTGTTCCTTGTCTCCTCTAGTTCCAAGAGCTCAGCCAGCCTTACTATCATATCATCATTTTCTTCTAACTCCAGCTAATGTTCCAACTCAAGGGAAGGCAACTCTGGTGATAATGGTAACCTTTCCTCCCTTCCATGAACTAACATGAAAGGACAATTACCAAATACTCTTTTAGGAGTAATTCTATCAACCCAAAGGGTTATCTTTAACTTGATATGCCAGACCCTTTGGTTGTCCTTAATGGTCCTTTTGATAATTCTGATAAGATTTTTATTTGAAGACTTAGCCAGGCCATTACCCTAAGGATAATAATTATATGAGTTCTTCAAGTAAATTTCATGCTTCATTGCCCAATCAAGGAGCTGAGCACTACTAAAAGCCTTGGAATTATCTGAAATAATGGTGGAAGGAGTGTCAAATCTTGTAACAATTCCATCAAGGAATTTTAAAACTAAAGCATTAGTGGCATCCTTCAAGGAAACTTCCTCAGTCCACTTGGTAAAGTAGTTTGTGGCCATCAAAAGCCATTTATGTGCAACACTTGATGGTGGATTTATCATGCCAATAAAATCCAAACCCCATTGTATAAATGGCTTATCAACTTGAATGGGGTGAAGAGGGAGGGCAACCAACCTTTTCTTTCCAAAAAAGAAAGCACACTTTTTGCAATTTCTCACCCATTTGTGAGCGTCATTGAACAAGGTTGGCCAATAATAACCAACCCTCATGATCTTTACAATAGTAGTCCTTGCAGAAAAATGGCCACTTGAAGAGTCATCATGGAATTTATTTAGCATTTTGCTGACCTGGTCTACTTCTATGCATTTTAATAGGACTCCATTGAAATCCTTTCTGAAGAGTATTCCATCCACTATGACATAGGGAATGGACTATAATCTAAAATTTCTCCTTTTGGTCCTATCTAGACCCAAAGGATTACTACCTTCTTGTAAAAAATGTAGTCATATCATGCAACCAACTACCTTATATGTTTGCATTTGGTGCTTGTTGTTCATGTAGCACAAGGGCAGCCTCTGTAGGAATTTCAAATGTTGAGACAAGTTTCTCACATAACCCTTTATATCTCACTAGCTTGGTGATATTGATGTCAACGTCATACTCCATCACCTTGGTGATCTATCCAACCCTTTTTTCATTAATATCTCTGCTTAGCAGGAACTCTTTAACACTAGCATGGGGCACCATTAGCTGTATCCTACTATTGGAGATGTGTCTAAATTTTTGCAGTGATCTAGAAACAACAAGATCTTGCTTCTCAACATAGCTATACTTGACCTCATAGTATTTGAGCCCTTGACTAAAGAAAGAAATGGGCTACTCCAGATTTTATTTATTTAGATGGGTTAGGATAGCTGATATGCTTGCTTCACATCCAAAAGTATAGAGAATGAAATCCTTGTCATAGTTAGGATTGAAAAGGGTAGGAGTCAAAAATTTTTATTTGATAGTCTCAAAGATATTCTATCTTTTGGTCTATTTTCGAAGAAAATATTTTTCTTCAAAGATAGAGGTGGTAAGAGTCTTTACCAAAGCAACAAGATTTGGAATGAACCTCCTCACAAAGTTAATTCAGCCCAAGAAACTCGTAATCCTTTCTTGTGACTAGCGGATGGCCAAGATAGATTCTACTCTTGTGGGATCAATGAACAAGCATCCTTGAAACAATGTCTAAAGAAGCTTTCCTTTGATCAATAGCTACATTACGTTTATTTTGATTTAGGCATTCCCACATTTTAGAAATACTTTCTACAGGACTAAATGGTCTTTGCATGCTTTGAGAATATGACAGAACCAAATACAGACCAAACAAACTTTCTTAAACACACCTTGAAGCACTGCTATCCATGGTCAAAGTGGCACATGTATTACATCCCAGCAGCATTTTAAGACAAGATAGGTGCCCCACCACTTTAAATGCTGTCTTATGTTGACTGCATTCTTGACCACTTAATTGTAGCCTCAATAAATCCATCCAAGAAGGAAAACCTTTGAGACCCATTGAATCTTGTAAAATCTTACTCCATGGAGGGAGGATGATGATCCTTAGGGACACTTTATTTATATACCCTGTACCCACAAAGTCTTATCTCCCCATTCTTTTTTCTTCACAGACACTAAGTTTTCCACCCATGAAGAGTGCTGATGGGAAAATGATTCTAGCCTCAATCAATTTGGCCAACTTCTTTCATCAAATGTTCAATCTAGGATTTATAGGCCTTTGTTTTTACCTTATAGGTTTGGCATCTACATCTAATTTAATAGTATGTTGAGAAAATAATTGGTCAAAACACTTTAGGTCCTCATAAGTCAAAGCAACTACATCATTATATTTATTGCAAAGATCTATGAAAATATCATGTTTAGTGGTACAACATACCTTTCCCAAGTTTGGAGACTTTCCTTTCAAAATCTCTATTGGCTTGAAGTCACCATTTTTTGTAGCTAAGTTCATCCTTTTCTGCTTTAACTAATCATCAAGGTTGGAGATACCTTCAAGGCTGATGAGACCATTTGGTAGCTTGTTGCTAGTTAGCTACACAATATGATCACCATATTGATTTTGCAACTTAGATTGATTTATTTTAGAAAAAAATTCCTCCTCTTGTAGAAAATTTACTATTTGTTGGTCACTATCAAAGACCTACCAGTGGTCTTGATTATCTAGAACAAAAAGCCTCACAACAAGCCTGATATGCCGCTCCTTTTTTCTTGCAATATGTGTTGGTATGCTAAATTGAGGACCAATTATTGCAAGTATATCAACATATTTATTTTGATTTCTCAAAATTGTTTGTGTAGACACCTAAAAATGACCTAGGCCTGCAAGCTTCATTTTTACCACTTTCATCCTAGCATAAGTAAGACATTTAATTATGTCCTTGGTCCACATTCGACTATTGATTAAATAATTCATAATTATTTAATTAATTCATGTCCTTTGATTCTTTATGATTATTAAATAAATAAATTTTAATTTATTTATTAAATATGTCACTAATTGTCTAAGTCTTTCTTTAATTAAATAGATTTCTTAATTTATTTAATTTCCCTTTCTGCGTTTAATTATCCTTCACTATTAAATAAATAAATTTTATTTATTTATTTAATACATCACTAATTGTCCAATTAAATAAATTGATTAATTTATTTAATTAATTAATCTTATCTACTGAATTAAATAATTTAATTTAATTATTTAATTGCTAATTTCATATTCTTCTCATTTTAAATAAATTAAATTATTTAAAATATCATGTCAACTGAATCAAGCCGGGCCTCCTTTTTGATAAATAATCAAAAGATTATTTATTTTCTCTCAAATCATAATTTGAATTATTTTACCCAAATTGCATCATCTTCCAAAATCGCTAATCGCGTATCTTGATTTTCCAAATCATCTTCGCCTGAATTTTGCATTCTTTGATTTTTTCGAACCTGTAAATCGTGCATCTTTATTCTTTGATTTTTTGAATCTTGCAAATCAAAGTAATCTTATCTTCTTGATTTTCTTTAAAATTTTTATTATCTAATTAATTTCTCATTTATCACCGCTGATCTCATTTCTCTTATTCTGACCGTTCGATTAAGGATTTTTCCCTAACCCTAATTAGGGATTCTCAGGTTTAATCTGGATCGTTCATTTTAGGGTCTCATCACTAATTTATCTTGTCCGTCCGTTCGAAATGGCCTTTTCTATAAAATTCCCTTTCCTTCTCATTTTTCATATCTTGACATTTTTACGTAATTACTATAGTCATTTACTTAGCTTCACATTTCATTGTCATAGGCAATTGTAGTATTTCATTATTGGCATTAGGTTTTAGGCATTTGATTAATATTGACATTTGTTTTAGACATAGGCATTGGCAAGAGTCATAGGCATAGAAAATCCTTCAAATCTTGTTGTAGGGCTTAGACATTTAGATTGCTCGAACGACGAATCTGAGGGCAACATACATTTCCAGCAAGCAAGAAGGTGTAACGAAGATCAAGCATGGGAGATGGAGATTCTTGGTAATATCGTTTCTTGTATTTTCATTTCATTTCCATTGTACTTCGTTATATCATTGGATTTTTATGTTATTTGATCTAACCCATTTAACTCTATCTGATTTCCCTTGATTACAGTTTGGATGTTAAAACCTTCAAATCCCTCAATTAAATCCAAACCCTATGCTTGTAGGATTTGAGTAGATTATTCTTGGTTGAACTTTGAGTTCTGACTTGATGGACAATCAATTTACTGTCACCAAAAACTTGTGACAAATTGATGTTCCTTTTTTGTGCAAGTTGGAGACCTTTGACGAGTGCTTCATACTCAACCACACTATTATTGCAACTAAATTGAATCTTGAAAGAGAAATAATATTTCTCCTTGCTTGGAGATACTAGCATTACACGAGCACTAGCACCATTTACGTTTCTGGAATCATCAAACAACATCTTCCACAATCCCTATAAATCCTCTTGAGCTTTTATGAGATTGGGGACAAGAGAATTATCCTCATGAATTCAATAGGTACCAAGACCAATCTCCTCTACCTCAACAATAACAAATGGATCAAAATGTAAAGCATTGCCCCATTCATCCAGCAAACAATCAGGTACCTCTTCTATAGGATTGGTAGATTCATGAATAGAACACCCATCCTCTTGATCATGCAATGTATAGTCATGTTTATTGGACTAGGAGTGTAAATATCTCAATGATCTTTTGTTATGGGCTTAGATTTGATGATTTATTTAGTGCCATATCTAGTTCTAAATAGCATGTGAGACCACTAAGCATAAAATTACCCACCTATCTTAGTAGTGAAATATCTAGATAAGCAAATGGAAAAGTGAGTAGGGAGGTCTATTACTAAAATGTCTTGCAACACATCACAACCAAGACATGCATGCAAGGACAAATTTAGGTCTTTAATTACTCCCATTGTATTGACAACAGTGTCATCCAATTGTAAAACTTTTCTAGCCATTGATTCATACTTGATACCAAGCATGTCCACAATCCCCTTATGCATGACTGAACTACTTGCCCATGAATCTATCATAAAATTATTCACTATATGATTTCCATTAATTAGAGAAAGATAGAAGGGAGGTGGCTTGCTGATTTTGCTAGAATTCCCTTCCTCTTTGGGTTGCACCAGGCTGCTTGATGGAGTAGTTTTCTCTTTTTCTTGTACATCATCCATTTTTTTATGTTCCTTTAAAGCCTGTTGTAGAAAATCCCTTTTTGATGGGATAGATAGAGCCTCCCACATAGTAACATTCAGATAGGATTTCTTCATTTTCTCCACTATGTTGAAAGGAAGTTGTCTAGCTTTAGAAGGAACCTTTGTAACATGGTCTATTCTCGTTGCTTGTGTGATCTTAGGCTGCTCCATCACTTGTTTAGGATTGTTAACAAGATGATTTGACTATGGAACCTATGTTGTTCTACCTATTGGTCCAACATTTTCACTTGGTTGAGGTTATTGAGAGACTGATTCTTGCCCAACCATGGAAGATATACCACCCTCCATTTCTATTTTCTTTGATCTTGTATTCTAGGCTATTGTATTGGTATCTTCTTGATTTACACCATAGAAATCTTCTTGACCCCAAATGAAAAATGAAGAGTCACCTTGTGCATGTTTTTGATTACTAGTAGTTGATTGGATTGTGCCAATCTACTACTTTGAAGTAGAGGTTTCATTTTGAGCTACCAGAGTTTACACAAACTCTCCATTTTGACAAGCATTTTTATTATGAGATTGCTGACAAGGGTAACACCACTCTTGTTCCTGGGCTAGATTTTTTTGCACATGGACCAAAGGCTTAGAATTGTTCGAAGTAGGTGTATGCATTCTATTCAAAGGATTACCATGACTCCATTGATTTTTTCCTTGATAAGGTGGCCTATTTTGTTGATAACCCTGACATTGAGGCTGATAGGGCCTATTGTTTTGAGCTTGTTGCCTATCCAATGCTATTAACCTATTGTTCATATTTTAGAGAAAGGTGCCCCAATCATCTGGAAGTGTAGTAGAAGTAGAAGGTTGGCTTGTGGGAACCACTACAATAGGAGCTACTGAGAATGGTGCCACTGTTGCTTGTGAAGGAAGGTTTGGAAATAAAGGCATCAGTGGCCTAGAAGTTATCTTCTCAACCTGAATTAAACAATTTTTTGTCCTTATGGCAACATCATGTGCACTTGATAAGGTGTAACCTCCCATTGCTTGAATCATAATAGCGATATTGTTGTTAAGGTCCCTCAAGAAATATAGAAAAGCATGCTCAGGAGAAGGCTTGACCAAAATAGGAATTATATCCCAAGTCTTTTGGAATTTGTAATTGAAATCACTCATAAATTCATGAGTTGCTCATTTATTTATGGTTAGTTTTTCTACTAAGGACAAATGGTCACTCTTATCTTCAAAATGTTTGCAAAACTTCTCCCCTAACTCATCCCAATTATGAATGGAGTTCGGTGGTAGTCCTTTATACCACTACAGTGCTTTACCCTTAAGGGAAGTAGCTAGCAACCTAACAACCACACTCTATTTTGCTACATCATGCATTGAGCATATGTTTGCCACATCTACGATGTGCTCTGTTGGAGTTTTAGATGTTTCACTACTAAAATGGGGAATACTTTTGAAGGAATTGACTGGTATATCATCTTTTTGGGCTAGAATCAAGGGGATTCTAGTAGTAAAAGACACAAATGGTTGATTTTTGGGTAAATCCATATGGAATAAATTCCTATTTTTATGGACAATAGGTGTTCTAGCTTGAAATAATCTACACATAGGTAGCATATATTGAGCTCTAGGAGATGGACTTGTACTTATATTTCTTCTTATAGGAGATAAAGATTGTCTATTTTGTCTTCTAGAAGTGGAAAATGAGAGTTGAGTATACTGGAAATTACCTATAGAAGATGCTCTTTTTTGGATTCTTGGCATGAATGTGCAAATCTGATCTTGAACCAAGAGTTTTGGGTAGCAACAGAGTCACAAATTCACATGCATAGTCTTGCCTTGATTGCATAGTTTCCAGGTACTTGTTTAAGAGCCTCTTCAAGGCTGGCATGTTGAGAACAACACCATTCTCTCAACAAAATGAAGTGAAATGTATTATTGTGTCCCACCGAGCATGCCAAAAATTGTTGTCACATAAAAATTCACCCTACTCAACATGAGTTTAGTTTTATAATGACATAATAGAAACAAACTCAAGGTGTGGGACCTTGAACAA
>VDFB02091189.1:0-39562 GCA_007258455.2 Sequoia sempervirens | reverse complement strand
AAGAGGCATGTGTACATTTCATGGGATTGTAAGAATATTATGGT
Organism: Sequoia sempervirens; assembly: GCA_007258455.2. Taxonomy (NCBI): domain Eukaryota; kingdom Viridiplantae; phylum Streptophyta; class Pinopsida; order Cupressales; family Cupressaceae; genus Sequoia; species Sequoia sempervirens. Next base: position 39,518 of record VDFB02091189.1, on the reverse strand, counting down.
ATCTACTTTGGGGGAGATGAGCACCCTAACCACAAAATTAGAAAATAGAAAAATAATAACGAGCCTTCTAGTGAAAACCTTTATGGGGCCACTTTAGATCCATCAAAAGTAAAAATACAGGGTGTATCTTCAAATGAAAACCTCTCTAAGGCATTAGAAGATGGGTATGTTCATCTTCCCCTTGTGGGTACTCAATGGTTCGAGAGATATTCTATTTTGATCAAAGAGACTAGAGAGATAAATCTAGAAACTGAGGCCAAGCCTAAAGTCACATATGTAGCAAAATCTTTAATTGAAGATGAATACCAGGTATTTTCCAAGTTGCTCCAAGAAGGCTTCATCAACTTTTCTTGGGCTTATTATGATATGCCTGGATTGGATCCCGCACTTGTGCACCACTTAGATGTGCATCTAGAGGTAAAACCTGTCAAACAAAAGCTATGCAAGATGCATCCACAAGTGGCCTTACTAGTCAAATTTGAGTTGAAGAAATTATTGGCAGTTGGATTTATAAGACCCGCTGGCTATTGAGATTGGATCTCCAATATTGTTCCTATAACCAAGCCCACTAGTGCATTCATGTATGCACTAATTTCAAGGATCTTAACAAAAAATTTCCCAAAGATGATTTCATGTTGCCTAATATTGACATACTTGTTGATCTTACAGTGGGTCATGCCATGCTATCCCTCATGGATGACTTTTCTGGCTATAATCAGATTAAGATTGCAATTGAAGATCAACATAAAACAACTTTCACCACTCCTTCAGGGACTTTCTACTATAATGCTATGCCCTTCAATTTAAAGAATGCAGGGGCAACCTATTAGCATGCCATGATAGTTATTTTCCATGATCTTATTCATATCATAATGGAGGATTATTTTGATGACTTGTTAGGAAAATCAAAGACTAGAGAAGAGCATCCCAAGATCTTGAAGCAAATATTTAATAGATTAGAGCAGTATTAGTTGAGATTAAATCCTAAGAAATGCTTCTTTGATGCAACTTTAGGTAAACATTTTGGATTTATTGTATCCAAATGTGGTATAGAAGTTGATCCAGCAAAAGTCAAGTCTATCATGGAAATGCCCCCACCAAAGAATCTAAAATAGTTGAGAAGTCTACAGGGAAAATTATAGTCAATCCGACATTTTATAGCTTAGCTTGCAGACAAGTGTCAACCATTCACTCATCTCCTTTGCAAGGACAGGGTCTTTAAGTGGAATTCAAAATGCCAACAGGGATTTGATAGGATCAAAGAATACCTTACCAATCCTCCCATTCTAATGCATCTGATTGCATGAAAACCATTGTTATTGTATATTTCCACTCCACCTGTTACAATGGGGGCACTTTTGGCTCAACGTGATGAGAATGGGAGAGAAAGGGCTATCTACTATATCATTTGCACATTAGTGGGGTACGAACTCAATTATACTCCCATGGAAATATCTTCTCTCACGATGTCTTTAGTTCCCAAAAGCTCCTTCATTATATGCTTAGCCATTCGATCAAGGTCATATCCAAAGTAGATCCACTTAAGTATTTTTTGTCCAAAACATCATTGATTGGTAGAATGGCTAAGTGGGTCATGTTGTTGATTGAATTTTACATAGAGTATGTGGATTGCAAAGCAATCAATGAAAAAGTCATTGTTGATCAATTAGTTGATGCTCCTTTAGTTGATGTATATCCTTTGGCAGCGAAATTTTTGAATGAGTATGTGTTTACCATTTCATAAGAAGACACATGGAAGCTCTACTTTGATGAGTCTTATACTCAAAATGGAGCTACTGCAAGAAATATTTTGGTCACCCCTCAAGGTGACTTCATCCCTAAGTCATTCAAATTAGCATTCCCATGCACAAACAATATTCTAGAATATGAAGCTTTGATTATTGGTTTGAGAATTGTTGTCCAATGGAACTTCACTCATCTACATGTCTATAGAGATTCACAACTCATAATCAAACTAGTTAATGATGAATTTCATACAAAAAGATGATAAGCTTCTCCCATATAAATGCATGGTAGATGATTTCAAAAAATACTTCGATCATATTCAGTTTGAACAGGTTCCTTGACTCCAGAATAAAGTTGTCGATGTTATGGCTATGATTAGATCTCTCATAGATATGCCTCGTGATCGCTCTGACTATGAATTTTAGTTGAGCAATTGTTGATCCCAACATATGACATCCCTGAAACTAAGATGGTGTGTGAGATTGTTGGTCCCCAATCTCCTTGGTACCATGAAATTTACACATACCTTCATGATAACAACCTTCCCTCTGTTTTAACCCGCAATCAACGTAAATCCTTTATCCATCGCACTTCTCACTATACTATTCTAGGAGACACCCTCTATCATAGAGGGTATGATGGTACTCTTCTTCGATGTCTAAACAATTCGAAATCCAAGTTAGTGTTACAAGAAGTACATAGTGGTGTTTGCAAGGCACATACTAATGGAATGGCCTTGGCGAAAAAGCTTCTTAGAATTGGATATTATTGGCCAACTATGGAACATGATACCTTAGATTTTATCGATAAATGCATACCATGTCAACAACATGCAGATTTAATCCACGCTCCTACACAAGATTTGCAACCCATTTCCTCACCATGGCCCTTTTTGCAATGGGGTTTGGACCTAATCGACAAGATTTACCCTCCATCATCCAATGGCCATATGTTCATTATTATTATTGCCACTGAATATTTTACTAAATGGGTGGAAGCAATTCTCCTCTCCCTCATCACTGGAACCCAAATATCCAAATTCATCCTCTACCATATTCTTTGTAGATATGGTATCCCCTCCACTATGATAACCGACAATAGAAAGGCATTCAAAAACCAAAATGTGAGACACTTGTGTGAAACATTTCATATCCAACATCATTGGTCCACCCCTTATTACCCTCAAGGTAATGGCCAAGATGAAGTGAAAAATAAAACATTGATCAAAATCCTGAAGAAAGTCATCAATACTACTGGTCATGATTGGCACCTTCATCTAAATCAAGCCCTTTGGGTCTATTGCACCTCCATTTGTACCCCCATAGGCGCTACTCCATATTCTCTTGTATATGGTGTCGATGCTATCTTGTTGATTGAGGTTGAACTCCCATCACTTCATGTTTCTTTAAAGAATTTGATCAATGATAAGGAGTATCATGTTGCCCTGCTTAAGTCAGTTAGAGCTCCTTGAAAAATGGCGTTTTAATGCTTACAATCATCTTCAGGCCTATCAAAATTGGCTTAAGAGAAGCTAAAATAAGAAAGTATGTCCCCAACAATTTCGGATTGGTGATCTTGTACTTAAAGAGAATCAACATACCTAGTAGGATAGAGAAAAGAAAGGAAAATTTGAGGCCAATTGGTTGGGTCCTTATGTCATTACAACTAAATATGGTTTTGGGGCATATTAGCTTGCTACACCTGAGGGGGGACCCTTGGATGAACCCATCAACATCATTCATCTCAAGCATTTCCATACCTGAGTCAATTGGGTACTGCACTTGGAAAATACAAAAAAAGTTAAAAATCCACAAAGATATCATCAATAGTAAAGAGAAATAAATCGTCCTATGGTGAAAACCACCCCTAGTGGCACCTTGGATAAGTACATTTGGTGAAAACTTGGAAACAAACATCATTCATAGAGGGCTTAATCATTATCTACCTTGCATCTTGTTTTCCTATATGCTTACGCATCATCCTATTCATCCCATGACTCCTATTCCCGCTATCCTTATCATATCCATTGTTCATCCCCATTCGGTTACCTATTGCATAGTATATTATGCTTGAGCATTAGACAGATTAGATTTGTTATCCTCAGTCCTAAGCTTTGTCCAATTATTTTGGAGTGAGTCTACAAAATCCTAATTGATACCCCGATCCTTTATCCTTGTATCAATTGAGCTTTTGTCGGTCCTCATCATGTGTATATAGTATACATGTGGTCAATCTTGTGTCTCCATTTAGGATCCATCATTGTATTTATTTCTCGTTAGGTCTCGCATCGTCTTTTGTCCATCACCCATCTTTTTTACCGAACTACATTGCCTTTGCACTTTCACATATGCAAGGCCATCATCAATGAGCCCCTGAGGCCTAGGACTATCCTTTAAGGTGTGTCTTTGTGTTTGTCATGTCACCAAGAGTCCCTACCTAGTTGGTTCCTAACAACGAAATTCAATAGCCCCTAAAGGTTTCAATCCATCTTAGATGTCTTGTGTCATGTTGATCCTTAAATCTACTCTATCCATCTTTGGTCTTAGCAGGATTTATTGTTCCTCACATCAGACCATATCGATCCCATCCACCTATTGTCCTCATGGCAAAGGATATTTGAGATTTATTGTGATTTCTTGGTGCTTTTGCATTTTTTTTTAATATTTTGAGCTTCCTACTATACCTACTCAAGGTCGCCACAATCCATCATATCATGGTGCGCCTTGGTTGGTATAAATAGGGGAATCTCTTGGTTTTCTGTGTGATTGTGTTTTCTTGGTTGTCCTGTGTGGTACCTACCAAGATCTTTGTGATCTTGTGTTACACTAAGCCATCCTTTGTGTTTGTGGTTTTCTAACATTAGCCCTACCAAAGCCTCCACGACTTTGGAATGTTGGATAACCTTCTTGTTTGTTGTGTTAGTCCTATGCATATGATACTAAGTTGTCTTGGTTCCTTATACCCTGGTGCATAGTATCCTATGTTATATTAAAATTCAGTGTTCATTGTATGACAACATAATGTGTCAAAATTCAATTGCATGATTTTAGTCATAATCCCCTCTCCATTTTCCATGTCCTAATTATCAATTTTTGGTTGTGCAAATGATATCCCCCCATCTATTCTTCCTATCAGGCTAATTCCATTCTTGATAGGTTTAGTACACCTACCACCCATTCATTATCATTGCATTATCCAATTCGTTAATCACTTTGCATTTTCATTTCATTATCATTTCAGTTGTTTAGAATAATATATTTGTTCTAAGCATCTTATCATTTTTCATTATAATCTCATTACCATTTCAGTTGTTTAGAATAATATAGATTTGTTATTATAAGCATCTTATTCTTTTGCATTTTCATCTCATTATCATTTCGGTTGTTTAGAAGAATATGGATTTGTTATTCTAAGCATCTTATTATTTTGCATTCTCATTTCATCACCATTTGTTGCATTGAGTTCATTCATTACATTAGGATCATCCATTACATTAGGTTCATTCATTAGTTGCATTAATTTCATCTAATTGCATTGCATATATATCTATTTTCATTTCATTATGCATCTGTACCATGTCATAATAAATATCCATAACATCCACATCATAATTAAAAGTATCATACATAAACATTATATATCGCATCCTGCATCACACACATTAGTCATCCATACATTTCCATCATATCACATCCTACACCACAAATTGTTAGTATCACATAATCAACATAATCATAAACATAATACATCACATCGCACATCACAAACAGTCAGTAACACATCTCATGTTCATCACATATGCATACACATAAATCACATCATATATCATAATCGTTATCATACATCCATCATGCATAAACACATCAAAAACATAAAATCATGCCACAATTATTAATAACCACTAGCAATAATCATCCATCTCATTTATATCATAATGAAGTTCATCACAATGTCCATCAATACCGTCCATAAAATAATATAATTGTCCATGGACAAGTGTATCAATGTATAGCATTGTGTATACAAAGGACACATCGTGTGTCATGAATCAATGTATCAATCACTAAACCATCCAAAAATTTATACATGGTCTATGTCTCTGCTACATATACATCACTGCCATCTGTAAACCTATAAAAAATGAATCCCTCCTCCATATGTCTAGCCACTATTGGTTGCATCTAAATGTTGAGGTAATCCTAGATGTGACCCAAAGCCCTCCCTAAGTTTTTTAATCAAATTTGTATTTGAGTAGTGAAGACTATGAAAATATGTTATTTTCATAGTTCCATGGAGTTTCTTGATGGGGGACCAAGGGCCTAAGTTTGGTGACGGTGGCTCACTGTTTACCTTTAATATTGATAAGTCTAGTTCAACTCTAGAATGTCAAGCTTTGTATTCATAGACACCAATCACCAATGTTAGAAATAGTAACAATTTGGGGAAAAATGGGAATGTGGATGAAGACGTTGCAACTGATTATGCATTGTAAGATTTGGAAAAGCAATATGCTCTAAGTCATTTGGTCATTAAATTTGTCCATCTCGTGGTCTTTTCTTTTTAAAGAATTATTGCATATTAGTAACAGAGTTGCACAAATGTTATTTGTTCTTTTGTTCTTGGTGCTAGTAGAGGATAATGAGTTTTCCTAGATTGTCCCTGGCCAGTCACTTTGTATTACGTGAAAGGCAATGTAGACTTCCTTAGAATATTGATAGCTAGTAGGTTGAGAGAATATTAATTCCATCCTAGCCTAGGGGGACAATGTCTAAGTGATAATTGTTCTAACTTGTAACTCAAGTGATTAATGTTAATTAATTGAGGCCTTGCATTTATTTACACTTCTCAAACATGTTTGTCTTTAACTTAATATTTCTCTTAGTTGTTGGGTTTGCCACCTGAAATATAATTTGATTTTCATATTGGAATAGTATCTAGAGTATAACATCTCTCCAAGGATACTTATAGAATGAAACACGATAACATTGTACAAGAGTTAAACATCCAACCCCAAAACCTATTAGTGAAAGGAATGATTAATCCAAGCATGTTCCTATAGAGAGGAAAATTTGTAATTTAGCTAAAGTGTATTAGCTAAATGATTGTTCACTAGTCCAAATTAGGATTAAGACCAATTTGCTACTATTGAGCAAGTTAAATCTACAATCCTAAAAATACTTTAAATGAAAGATGTTTAATGAATTAGAGGATAGAAAAAATTAATAAAGTACTATTTTCTAGAAAATAAAATAACAATCAACCATTTTTATTCTATAATCAAAAAAAGGAGGAAAGAAGGAACCTGACACCAAAAGGTGATTTGTTTTTGGAAGATGTCAATGCACCGTGTGGACATTTGCATGTCGCATTGTCATCCTATGTGGCCAAAAACATAAATGTGTTATTCTACCCTGAAAAAATATCACCTGCACATACAAAAAGATAAACCAAAAAATGCAAGGAAATTACCAATTAGCAAGAGAATATAACAATAATAATCAAAATTTAAAAAATTTAAAAAATAAAAAATTAATATAATACAAAGAAAATTAATGAAATGATAGTGAAAGTGAAGATAATACCAACCTCCCATGTTGTGGGATATCTTCACTCAAAGAGAAATTTATAATTGTAAGGAAAAAGAAAAATATTTGGGTTTTTTGGGGGTTTGCCCCAAGGTCAAACCCTTTGGTATGTCTACCTCCACAACAACCAATAGATCAAAAGTAGTGTGTGAATGTTCTCCTATCCCAAGTGTATTATGGAATGATCAGTTGTGAATGTGCAATAGTGTAAATTAAAATGAAAGAATGGAAATATGAAGATCCCAAGGAGCTAAGAGGCGCTAAATAAGAGAGTTGCAATAACAATAAAAAGAATAGAAAATACAACATCAATGAACAAGAAACAATGTCACCTCCAAAAGCTTGAGGAGGCTAAGGAGACATGACTAATGTAGAAAGAATGTTGGTGCGCTAAAAAAGAGGAACCAAAACTTGAGAGAGCTTGACAATTTGAAACTTGCAAGAAGAAAATCGTAAGAGAGCCAAGAGAATGTCCAAGTAAAGATTGCTTCAAAAAATGAGAAAAGAGGCCAAAGGAAGAGGTTGACAAGTTGTTTGGATTTGTTTGGAGTGGATTCCACTAATCTAGGCAAGTTATAGGTGGAAAAATTCTCATAAATGACCACCAAACAAGAAATTGTCGTGAGAGGCTAGTGTGTCACATGATCATGTGCATTTTGTGCTAGTGTCTAGACAATTTCACTTAAAAAATGATACACTAGCAAAACACAAGGCTAACACAAAGTTGACATAAAATTTGACAAAAAAAGACCACAAGAAATAAGAACCAAGCACCCTAGAAAGGAGAAAGGCTAATGCAAGGGTGAAAATGAACCTAAGGAAACACTAAGGAATGGACATTGAAGAAAGCACAAAAATAGCATAAATTTGTGAGTGTATGCAAGTTTCAAGGTTACAAGAATGATAGCATTGTACAAGAATTGAAGGTCCATCCCCCAAAACCTATTAGTGAAAGGATTGATTCATACAAGCATGTGCCTATAGATAGAGGGGTGGAGTGGATGAAGGAAAATTTAGGAGAGAAAGTGAGTTAGGGAATGAGGAAGAGAGGGAGGGAGAAGGAAGAAGGTGGAGAGGAAAAGGAGAGGATAACGATGGAGGGAGGAGAGAAGGAGATGGTTCCATCTTTGTTATGTGCAAAGGATATGTCACACCTCTTAGGTTCAATCCTTTCTATAATTTCATAAGGAGCAAACACCAACCATCTTTTTCAAAGACTTGTCAATCAAATTAAGGACCAAAGTGTTTGAAAAATACAACTCTTCTAGGGATCATGGCATTAGTTGGATCATATCATCTTGTCTTCTATTCCTATCCTATGATAAGAAATTTAAATAATGAAATGTTAATCTTCAAATCTCAAGTAACTTCAAATGTTTCAAGGTGGTTGCTTTTCTATTTTGAGTTAAAGCTTAGAGCTCAAACAAGCATCTATTTCTTACAAACTCATTTGGGTTACTACCCCAAATAGTAGGGCTTTCTAAGATTTCAACAAAATTTGTCACCCTTAATGTGTGCTTATGCAATGGTCACATTTCCATGTCATCCCACTAACCCACGTAGTTCTCCAAACTATAAATGAAATATAGCTAATACATTGTTTCATCTACCTTCTTTCCTAAACACCATACATGCCCAATGCTCATCTTTGCATATTTAGCAAAAGGTTTTGGCCAACTTGTATGGATGTTAATATAATATTTTCAAATGCCTACAAACCTAGCCATATTAATAACTTGTAGCTTACAAATTTGGTAGAACATGATAGATTTGGATGTTTAGGGTAGTTCCTTGTGCCATAGGCAAGTCATTTGTAGGCCTATTTTCAAATGAAGGAAACTTTTTAGCAATATTTTCAAGCCCTAATATTTGATGGATTATTTATCAATATGCATGATGTTATTTCATATAGTAGCACTTTCATCAAAATCAAAAGTTGGCATGAAGCCAATAAATTTGTCATCCTTGTTCAGTGTTGTCTATAAAATTATTCCCCTTGAGCCATTACCTTACAACCATTTCCCATTGCTTCTATAGATAGACATTTTCATAGAGGATTGTTTTAAGCATATCCATTACATCAAATGAAACTCAATTAGAATCTAATTGTATTATCTCTTTTCTTATAGGACCTATTAGGATCTTGATTAGTAACATATAAGTCAAAGCTTTCAATATAATTTGTTCATAGAAAAACAACTAACACCTTTATACAAATGCATCTTAATCTAGTATCACCATATTAGCATATAAAAGCTTATATCAAAACCAAATATCTCATGTTATTGAACACTTATACAAGCATTTGGTCATGTTTTGATGCCAAAACATCTTAGAGGTCTAGTGATCAACATTAGCCTAAAAGAAAATTTGCAAATTTGAATTTTTGTGGTTGAACCTTGTGTTTTGAAGCTCAATGGACAAATTCTACACTTTAAATTATTCAAATTCAAATACCTTCTCACATTTGAACATTCAAATTTGGTTGGAATCTTTGGAAGGCCCATTTGACACTTGCACACTTATCCATGACATTCGTTGGAAGCCAAAGAATCACAATTTCTCAAAAGAGCACTTGGGATGGTGGGCCACTTGCACATTGCTTATTTAAATTGCATGTTTGACCTTCATTTGCTTGTCAATGATCTTGAATGGGATGCTCATGTGTGGAGGAGTTTTAATTTGAGGAGAATCTTTCGTGCCTTGTCTTAATCATGCTTACTAGGTGGACGGAATTATAATTTGACTTCTTAGATTCTTGCTTAGATCCTATTAATGAAGTATAAAAATGTAAGGGGGTTATAAGAGTAACTTCTTACACTTTCTTGAAAAAAAAAAATTACTGCTTTGGAAATGGTGAAACATTAAGGAATTACACTTTACAATTCTTGATGTTTCTTGAAACTTCCAAATCTAGGCACCATGATTGAGAAAGAGCTATGAAAGGAGAAGAGGAGACAAGTTGGAGTTAGCTTCCCATATGAAGGTGGAAGAAGGCCTATGGAGAGTTTGTTTGAAAGTTGACAGCTCAAGGGTCAGGTTTCGAATGTGTTATTTTAAGATGGTGTGACAGTTGCTAGCCTAGGCATCCAGTTTTCTCATAGGATGGTCTGTCTGAATCCCCCATAACATCTGAAGTAAAGTTTATTCTTCAATGCAATATAAAATTAGCATTTTTCCTACATGTGTATTGTCTTTGTGAGATTCAAAAATTAGCAAGAGCAGACAGAATTTCCTAACTTTGTAATTGATTTCAGATCAGATAATTAGTGTCTTTGAACGAATGTTGGGTCTATTATAAATCAGAAATAAGAGCCCTTAAATGAATAGGTTCAAATCAGATCCAAATTTCAGTTGTTAAATGGCCATGTGTAGCTAGTCAATGGCAATTTCTTTCACAATTTTAGGTCTCATGAACTTGTTCTCAAATTTGGTTTGTAATTGTATAATAGACTCCCTCATAGATCCTTTAGAGTGGTGTTGTGAAGATTATCTGCAAGGGAAAGGTTGCCATTCACTTGGCTCCCTACCCTTGACTGCATCATTTTTGTTTTGATTATTTACTGTAGATATACCACTACATTTCGTGAATTTCCTACCCTGTAAAAGAAATCAGATTGATTTGGATTTGAACTAAGAACATAAGTGAATTGGTTATCTAATTGCAGTCCAAAGTGTCATTATTTTGCAACTTACATTACAGATTGAAATTGCTGACCTCTCATGGCTTTCGATGTAAGGTTCTACTGAGCAGAATTGAGCAAATAAAGGGGGCACTTATTGCAGGTCAACACAATTCTGCGGCTTCAACTTCTCTAGTAACTTCTATCAATGAAGAGACCACTTTGTGCCTGTGCCTTCTATTAGTATCCTATTTGGGAACTATGAAGCTTCAAACTATTCTAGTTTTGTCACAAAAACCATGTCAAAGACATCATTGAGCAGGCTTCATTTGAAGGTCAATTTGAAAAAAATGGTTTGTTGTTAATATATGCAACCAGACTCTATGTACTCCGTAATTTCTTCAATATCGGCCAACCCCAAGGTAATAATACCAAGGACTTCTAAAATTTGATCAGAAAGCTGGACAAGTTTTAGCTCTTGCTGACATTCCATAGAAAAATCATCTCCGTTCTACAGGGAAAATGCTAGCATTATATTAGGCCTAAAAGGTTCCAGGTGTCCAGTGTGGACAAATATGCAAGATTGTAAAGTTCTCATTTGATCTGCAATTATACATTGAGTTTTGATTCTTTAAAAGCGGATCTTCTGTATTTTCTTATAGTCAGACTAATGGCTTAGTCAAGTTGAAAATATAATGTTTAATTCCAAATATTGAGATCAGATCTGGGAAATGTGGATTTTACAAATCACTTTCTAAACACAGCCATCCATCAGAATGCTGTTTCCAGTAACATTACAAATGCCACATGTATTATTGTCAATACCATTGAGATCTTTCTCATAATGCAGTCAAATGTTTAAAGGCTCAGTTATCTATAGGAATATGCATGATTTTCCTTGATTAATTTAAGAATTCAAATTCACTATCAAGACCAATGGTCAGTGTCTCGGTGACTCGGGCATTGGACATCCTGGATTCACAGCATTTGGAATATGCAAAAACACTAACATACAGTAAAATTGCATGGTTTCCAAGATCAAATGCAACCACTACCCATTGAGTAGTAATCATGGAATCAATTAAGAGACTAATCCTGCCACACATACAATGTTAAAGATGGGTTCCTTGCAAACTTCAAAGCACAATCAGTAAAAAGATGGCATGCCATAATTCAATTTGTGTATAGAAAGGCAATGAGAAACAAGATTATCTTCATATATTAGTGTGTCCATAGATATCATTTCTTACATATTCAGCCAAGCAACCTAAGAATAAGCCCCGAGGAATGGCGTCAAGTAGAAGCTAACAAAGCTATGCAAGGAATTAGGAGAATTCTCTTAACACATGCTTTCAGATGTTTTTAGATGATGAAGATGTGCTCATGCTATGTTCTCTCTACATGGGAAAGATATCACAGATGTTGATTATGAGAAACCATGGTATTTCCTTTTACTTGGGTAGGAAGAGGTTGTACTATGATACTCGGCTCTTCTTGAGGTGTATTAGGTATTGTATTCATGTAAAAGCTGAAAAAAAACTGTACAGCAATGCATCCGTCTTTATGCCTATCTAACAAATCTCTGACAAACTCAATATTATCAAGCTAATGTCACATTTAGTGAACGACACGGGCATGGATGCTACCATAGCAAAAAAGACCCTGGTTTGATCTTTGGGTTGAAAACTCAGATGCAAAAGTGCAAAGTTATGAGTTACATGCTAGAGATTCATACTTGGTGGCAACTGCAGCAACAAGGAGGCAGAGGTCTGATATTTACAATTGCTTTAGTAAGAGAAGTAGTACTTTCATATTATATAAGGCCAGTCAATGTCATAATAAATGCATCCAAATCACATAGCCAGACCGGTCACTCATAGAGGAAGTGTGATCCATGGTCTTGCTAGGGATCTCCCCAAGCATAACAGGGAGTGCTCTTTGCAATTGGACAAGGACGAGAACCAACAATTTGCTATGAAAATAAGGCAAATCAATATGATGCTCTAAACATCCAAATTAATGTAAATGAATAGAACGCTCACCGATAGAGACTGATCCGTGGTCTTGCTTGGGATCTACCAGAGTGTAGCAGGACTTGATATTTGTTATTGTGCAAGGAACACAACCACAAATTCCTATGAAAATAAGGTGAAACAATATCATTCCATACACATCAACATCAAATTACATAGTCAGACCACTCACTGATAAAAGAAGTGTGATCCATGGTCTTGCTGGGGACCTCCTTCAGCATAGCAGACCCCTTCTTGTTACCCACCAACCTAGCAGGGTTCCCAACAGCTGTAGCATAGCTAGGCACATCGATCAGCACAACAGAACCTGCTCCAATCTTAGCTCCCTCACCAATCCTAATATTCCCCAAAATAGTAGCCCCTGCCCCAATGAGCACCCCATCCCCAATCTTAGGATGCCTATCACCTCCATACTTCCCAGTGCCCCCCAGTGTGACATGATGCAGAATAGATACATTGTTCCCTATTGTCGCAGTCTCCCCCACCACAAGCCCTGTGGCATGGTCAAAGAACACCCCTTTCCCAATTCTTGCAGCAGGGTGTATATCCACAGAAAAAACCTCAGACACCCTGCTCTGTATTGCAAGGGCCAATGAGACCCTGCCCTGGTTCCACAGCCTGTGGGCCACCCTGTGGGCCTGGCAGGCCAGAAACCCCTTGAAGTTAAGCATGCACTGAGTCAATGAAACACATGCAGCATCTCTCTCCCTGAAGGCCCGGATGTCTGCCCTAATGCAGTTCCTTATGTGGCCATCTTCCATGAACGTATCTGCAATCAGATTATACAATTGTGAATTCAAAAGAGTGGAGTTTGAAAGCTTATTACCCAGATGGAAAGCCAGGGCCCTTTCAAGGGTCCTGTGGGCCAATACGGTGGAATACAAAAAACTTGCCAATGAGGGTTCTGCCTCTGCATCTCTCGCGGCCTCTCTCCTCATCTCAAGCCACAGTTCATCTCTCCCTGCAAAATACTCGTCCTCTTCCATATCATGGCTTCTCTCTTGCTCTGTTCTCAATTCCATGGCCATTGATACCAGGCTCATTTTTCTTATAGGTCTCCAAGATGTCTTTTCTCCATTGAATCCAAAGCTTGACCTGGTTTTCCTTCTCAGTCCCAAATGGGTGTCGTTACTTTGAGAAAAATTTAGCATAACACAGTGTTTTGGATTGGGAATACTCCTAATATGTGCAGAACTGCATGAAATTTCAATACCCAATTGTGGACCAAGCCTCAGAGTTGCCACTTTTGCCATTGCTGTGCACTGCAGTCCATGCCCAAAACAGGTTATCAAAACTACTTAAATATTCTTGCAAGGTTCATTGAAGCAAAAATTCTGGAGGTCAAATCTAATCTTATTTATCACTGCTAAATCATGTTAAGAGATGTGGAATTAGGCACGGCCATAAAAAGCTTACAAATTACATTTTGTTTGTTATGTTGAGGGACGGCGGGGGTGGGGGGCGTGGGGCGGCTTTAAACTGAAATGATATGCAGGATGCTCAGTTAACTTTTTTTGACTGATCAGGAGAATAGAATTAATGGGGAACGAATTCATTCTTCTTCTGATTGAATTGGAGGTCTAATTGGTTTGAAAGACATCTTCTCGAATGAAGCACATCAATTTTTGAATATTTTGCATCCACCATGCAACTTGAGTTCATTGAGGAGAATATTGATTTTTAAAATTATAAATGATGGTTTAATGGGGATCAGAATAAGGAGAAATTCCAAGAATATCGATTTTTAATTTATAAATGATGGTTGAATGAGGATCAGAATAAGGATAAATTCCAATAATTTAATAATAGTGGACAGTTTGAATATTTAATAATTTGTTTTAGTGTAATGGTGAGAATAAGTGGTGTGAATTTTGTTGAAAGTTGATAAGGAATTTTAACATAATTTGTTTCTATTTATATTTATTCTCATAGATAAATTTAGATCTAAGTTCATTCGTTCTCCATCTTAAATCAAAGTGATTGCACAAATTACCTAGGTCAAATGTGTGGTTGTGGAAATAACTTTAGTGCTTTTAACACATAACTTCATTTACGTCTTTTGAAGTTCTATTTAAAGACTAACCCTAGTTCATCTTTATAGATCCTAGACATCATCTAATAAGAGCATTCAAAATGCATTATTGGTATACTAAGAGTATTTATTATAAAAGTTAATGATGGACTCACTCAAGCTCCGGAGATCATCTACAAAACCCAAAATAACCTTCCACAAGAAAGTAACAAGAGGATGAATTGTTTTATTATGGATGCAAAATGATACAATAATACATTAGATATACAAAGGATATATAAGTACATGATGAAGCTTACTTATATAAGCAAGATGAAAGGAAAAAAAAAATTCTTAATCATATGGCATGAGACAAAAAACAAAAAAAAAAACCTAAAGATGCCCTAGGTAAACTAGTGTCAATAGGATCTAAGAGGTAAACTGGTTAGGTAATATACCTCATTCACACCAACACCCCCCCTTAAGTGCAACTTAGAGATGAACAAACATGTAAAGGATGGAAAAATGCAATGATGGATGGGTCTTGGCTAGAAGGTCATCTTGGTATCCATGTACAAAAGATCTCTCATAAACAAAGCAAAGGAGAAAAAATTGCAGGAAAAAACCACTCTCCAAAAGAGAGAATACGTGAAAGAAGTGATGAAAGGAGGATTCGATATGACCCTCAAGGGGTACATCTAGCACCAATATAGAATCAATAACTCCCCATAGAGAAAGAGTGGGATAATATATCCCCCCAAATAAAAGTGGCTACAAACAACATTCCTCTCCTTGGGAAGAAATGCATCTGATGGTGTATCTAGAAGAAACTTCATCTCCAAGAAGAGAGATGAAGGAATAAGTCTTATGATAGGTGTCTTTGAGAATTACTCAAGTGTCTACATGTCAAAACCAAAGGATGTTGCAATGCAATGAGGTGAAACCAATCCAAATTCCTATGAAGACGAATTAGAACAATCTCCAAAAATAAAGATGATGGGCTAAAAATTGTTTCATAATTGTCATCAAAGAGAATGAATATTCTCCAATGAATCCTCCAAATCATAAATGTGAGACTCCATAAACAAGGATTAAATGTTTGATAGATAGGAATCCCCTATAGTTGTCTCTAAAGGAAAATGTATGCCCTACCACGCTAAATCAATAGGATCTATGGATGTAGAAATACCAATCTCAATGTGATCTCAATAATAGGAGAAGTAAGAAGACAAGTCTTTGTGTCATCAAACCATTCTCTAAAGTATTATTATTATTAGTTATATGATTTTCATCATCAAGGGGAATGAGCTGATCCATTGTAGGATCATTTGGGAATGGAGAGATAGGTAGGTCTTCAAAGATCTCCTAAATTTTGGTCCAAATTGTGCAAGGACAATCAAGGTCTAATATAGCCCACATGGTGTCATAGTCAGTTTTAGAATAAATTATCTTACAACATGACCAACATTTTTTTATTGAACAAAGAAAAAATAAATTACAAGAATGAAGCTATGAAAGTTAGTTGAATAGTTATACAACCATAAGACCATCCACAAAGGCAACAATAAAAACAAGATAAGCTTAATAGTAAAATTTATGACCAACTGTTACACCCCATCCTAGATTCCTAAATTACTTTTCACCTTATGGTAATTAATGTGATGAATCATGAGACTAGGAAATCTTGAGAGTTGTATCTAATGATGAATTTGTGAAATGCTATGTTACTTTATTCAAATGGAATGTTGATGATTATATGATGTCATGAATATGATGAAATACTATGAGACGATTCTATTTTTTTTAAGCAATGATTAATGAAAATGCCATGATACGATCTTGACGTAATGGTTTCCAACTAACTACTTGTTTGTTTTCTTGAGTGGAATTGCAGGAGCAATCTAAACATCTCCAAAGAGAAAGAGGGGGAGCATCGCTTGGGAGAAGGGTAAAAGTTATAAACTCTCTAGCAATGTCATTTGAGCCACTTATCACCTAGAAGATTAAGGTTTTGGATATCGTTGTTTCTGGCTAAGTCTAGGGTTTCCATATTGTGTCTCAAGTAAGTTTTATCTTATCTCTAATAACCTTGCGATTTTATGTTTGACTCAATTGCTAATCTATTATGTTATGTGTTGCATATTATATGTGAAGTTTATAAACCTACGCTAACTAATAGTAGCATGCTTATAAATGTGTGATAGCAGAAAAATGCTATTGTGGGAGTCTTTTTATGAAATATTAATAAATGCCAATATACATTTGACATAGATCATTCAAATCGCTACCCTTATGTTTTGACATGGTGCTAAGGCATTCTAAACGTTGTTATGTCGACATCAACCACTAAGCGGCATTTGGAAGTTCTAGTCATGTGAGAAAACTATTCTTAAACCGTTTTCATTCCATGATTTTAGTCGTGGGTCTTGTGTACTGGCTCAACTCAATAATGAGGAGCTTAATGAAATGTTTTGGCGGCATAGATATACATATATTGGTTTTGTTGCATCACAAAGGTAAGTAGACCATGAGTTCATTATGACTTGTTCCCTTGTTTTTTTTAATGGTTTAGAACAATTGAGTAACCATTTACGTTTATAATGTATATAAATATGTATGTATGTATAATGTTAATAAAATATATAAATATATATACTTATATATGCAAAGCTCATATGATTATATATTTACAACATATACGATGAGTGTTCATCGATGTCGGTATATACATGTTCATTTACATCTATAAATATGTGCATCATAATGCAAATAGAATAGTACATTTACTTAGTCATATATATATTAAATAGTGATAATGAATAACGTTATTGTTTATGTGTTCACACGTTGACAGAAGCATGTTGAGAAGTATTTGAAAATGGTTATTTAATATTATGGGTATTATGGCAATGAGGTCCATATGCATATAAGTCGCTGTCACGCCTCTTACTTTGATTCTATTTTGACCATGACTTACTTTGATGCCATTTGACACACTCTATTATTTGACCATGACTTACTTTGACGCTATTTTGACCATGACTTATTTTGATAATGTTTGACCATGATTTATTTTGATAATGTTTGACCATGACTTTATGGGATTTAATATACGAATTATGATACTATGCTTTGATGTATGGGAATGTAGAAAAATAATTGTTTTCTTTCAAGAATTATGAGTGCATTTATATAAAATAGGAATGTTGATTTAATTTTTAAATTTACGTTTCTACAATGGTTACTAATACACTTTCGTTTTTGCACGCCTGAGTGCATTTGAGTGGCAGTGATCGAAGGCCAAGGTGATCGAAGGCCAAGAGTGTGATTGAGGAAAAGAAGGTTAGCTTTCCGACAGGGTAAAAGAGGAGAAGCTCTCGATTACGCACACACCACTTAAATCATGTAGCTGCATTAGGTCATGTTTGTTTTTCAATGTGATTGCGTGAAAATGATTAGCATAGCAAATTTAAATTATGGTTTAATTAACCTTAGAAATTGTGGAAATAATATGGCTTATTCTATTTTAATTATTCCCCATTTACATTTGAGCAACAAAAAGGAAAAATCTGTTTTAAAAGAAATATAATTAAAAATAAAACAAAATAAATAAAAGAATAGAATATTGTGTTTGCATAAATGAAAATTTTAGGTTTGCATAAAAGGGGATATAATTCTGTTTTGTATATAATTTTCCAAAAATAATGAGGAATGAACAGCCCGAGAGAACATTAGGCTCTGGGAAATTCTGTCTTAAAACCAACAAAGCAGATGGCATGTGGCAATCCTTAGAAAATGCATGAGAATTTTATGCATGATCCTCGAAAAGAGGTAGAGAGCTTTAAGAGAGAAAAGAGGACTTTGAATGAGTCATATCCGAGAGTTCTGGAACAAAGACGAAGAAGGAATTGCTGGGTTTCTGCATTGGAAAGCAAAATTTGCCAGGTTCTTTTCATGCTTTGCCTTCTGTTAATTTAAAATGGCAGTAAGGAAATGGAAGGAATGTAATGCTTTATTCCATGATATGAGCACAAACAACTGAGAAATCTTTTCAATTTCATTTTTAAATCTGGGAAATTGCTTACTTCTTTTGTTGCAATACAAAATACACATTCTTTTCTTCAGAATTAGGGTTTTTATTCTGTTACAAATCTGCAATTTATTAAACTGCTCTGAAGTATAATTGGAAATACATATATATCTGCATATAATGTCTGCATAAAAACTCTGTCATCTGAACAAATTCAAAATGTCTTTGAGATAAATTCGAATGCAGTTTATACTGGGCAAATGTTTTCTTTATTCTGAGTTTTGAAATTGCTAACCATAGGAAAGAGGAAGGGAGTAATTCCCTTGTCCTTCCCATGGGAAGGACGCGACCTATGAGAGGATCGCGCCCTCCACAGGCCGCGGCCTGTGGAGGAGGCGTGAGCCCCTCACAGCCCGCTCCCTCCCCATGGGAGGGGCAAGGGATTCCCTAAGCCCTTACGATGCTCAATGACAGTAAGAAAACCCTGTAAAATGTCTTTATCCTGTGTGCACGGCCAGTGAATTCTTTGAACAGTTTTAAAACCAGAATTTCTTTTCTTCTCAAATTACACACACCGTATTACCCATTTTTCACACACACATATATATATATTTATATATATGCATATATATATAGAGATATCCATGCATAAATGTGCCAAAATACAAGTTGAAAACAGGAAAATCATTTCCAGAAATTAGAATGAACTCTGTTAATTATACACAAATATCTCAGAATTGTTAAACCTGAAACAAGAACAGAAATGTCTTGAGAAACCATGTAAACTGGAAAGCATCTTGATATCCATGCATATATGTGCCAAAATACAAGTTGAAAACAGGAAAATCATTTCCAGAAATTAGAATGAACTCTGTTAATTATACACAAATATCTTAGAATTGTTAAACCTAAAACAAGAACAGAAATGTCTTGAGAAACCATGTAAACTGGAAAGCATCTTGATATCCATGCATATATGTGCCAAAATACAAGTTGAAAACAGGAAAATCATTTCCAGAAATTAGAATGAACTTTGTTAATTATACACAAATATCTCAAAATTGTTAAACCTGAAACAAGAACAGAAATGTCTTGAGAAACCATGTAAACTGGAAAGCATCTTGATATCCATGCATATATGTGCCAAAATACAAGTTGAGACAGGAAAATCATTTCCAGAATACAGATGAACTCATGACCATATACACAAAATTAATGGTTAAACTCAAACAAGAATAGAATTGTTTTGAGAAGTCCATGTAAACCGGAGTTATCTCTTGAATACTTTAATATATACTTACTTTATAACAATCCCAGTAAAGGAATACAACATCAAAATTTGAATGAAAAATTATCTTTCAAACCTCAGAATTTTTGAATAAATTGCACTGTTTCAGTATATTATTATTACTCTATAACCTGTATTGAAATTGGGAATTAAACTGTCAGTCAGTCTGAGCTTGGAGAGAATAGAAATGCATACTGAAAACAGAAAACACTGTTCCTTCTTTCTATTAGTGCACTGAAAAGTATTAAGATATATATGTTCTTCTTTAAAACAGAGCCTTTATCCAAATCAAAAAAGGGTTACTTACCAAAGAATAAATGACATCTTACTACTGAATTTACAAAGGATGTTCTGAAATTCATATTTGAAATTCTTTTAGAATTAATTGAATGATTGAAACATGTACGAAAATGCATAATTTTCTGCTTTGGTATTTATTCATACTTCACTATGGTAAATTCCGGGACAGGGTGCCGAAGGTTGGCCAACAGAGACGGTAGTATTACCTTTTCTAAACTACCATTTTACTTGTATTATTTTTCTTGGCTGTAAGCACTTGTACTCCATCGAAATGATGGGTTTATTTTTAAAAGCCTAGAAATTTATATAGTCTTAATCTGTATTGCGAAATGTGCTTATTTCTCATGTTGTGAAATGCATATAGGCATCAGCAACGCATTGAGTTCCTCCCTCGCTTAATTTTATTTTGAAGCCGCTAGGCCTTTATGCGGGTCGGGATTCCTCTCGAAAGTTAGGAAGGGACCCTGCAAGTCATGGACTCGGTTGAGTGGAAAAAGGCGCCTCGAATCATACTTGGCCCCAAATTTCAAGAAGACCCATTATGCCGCCTACCAAGTTATGGTTCCTTGGTGATTTCCATTTTGCTATTGATGTACTTGTGTATTATTCTGGATTGGCTGGTGTAGCCCCATTGCAAATGTATATGTATTTGACATTCTTTGTTGAAACTTTGAAATAGAAGTACGATTTGAAAGTATCTAATGTAACATTGATTTGAGGAATTTAAGTTTTATGACTTAGCATAGAAAAGATGTTTCAATTGGAATTGTTGATTCTTCCAAGTATGGTTGAATAGATGTATATGAGAAAAGTCATTGAAATACTTATGCTTTGTATAACCTTGATACATTACATTGATATTATTAATTATACATGAAATGCAATTTAAATTCTCTTTTATTAAGATCATTTGGAAGTGTTATGAACAATGTTGACTTCTTGGAAACCTTTTTATAATGGTTTGAATAAATTGGAAATACTCTTAATTTCTCTTTTATACTGATTTGAACGGATTGAAAACACTCTTAATTTTCTTCGAGCGCTTATAGTCAGAATTTGCAACCGCTAACTTATGTTATTTACACCTCTATTCAGCATTGACATTTCTAATACTATGCTATTTAATTAAATTACATTCATATATTATTGTTTGGTTGTTAAGTCCTGGGAGGAAAAGTGCTCAACCCAATGTAAGTTGCAATATAAAGCCTAAATTTAAAGTGTTCTTGCGCCAACCTTATGCCATAGTGGTCACGCAGCCATAAGCCACAAAGGTGGAAATATTTAGGGACCTAGGTATAATGATAATAATCTCCATCACCAACAAGACTTTAGCTACGGATTTATATACATTTCTTCTATAACTGTATTTAAAACTACTCATATTATGGATTTGGGGGAAACAGTTTGGTAACTGTTTTTCTTGAACTGAATCTTGCCTTCTTCTTACGGGAAGCAATCTTGGGCATGATAGAGGAAGTTGCAAAACTTGAAGGCATAGTTTGAAATGATGCATATGTTTGAAGATGAAACAATTAAAGGCTACATATAAAGAGTTGATGAGTTGGTAAGTATTATGAGAGGTCTTGGTGCAACAGTTAAATAATCTACAGTGGTGAAAAAAGTTATCAGATTGAGCTTCTAGATTGTTAGAGGGTGATCACACAATACTGGTTTACAATTTTTAGGAAATCCTAATTTTTGTTGAAATCGCATATTTTTAGAAAATATAATGATTTAAGCCTTGAAAAGTTTCATTTAAAGGATTCCAATTGAAGAGGGTTTGATCAAACCACCTAGATCAAACCCCCTTGGATAGAACCCCGCTAGTTTTAAACCATGCCTATAACGGAGTCTCCTTTACACCTATCAAAATGCTGATAAAAAACCACTTTTGACTTACCTTTTGAGGGATCAAATGAATTCACTTAAATTTATTTTTTGTAAATATGCAGTCCTTATTATAAGCTTCCCAAATAGTATAATTTTAAATAAATTTAATTTTATTATTATATTTATTTTTTATTTCTTGTGAATGTAGGTTTTTCACCGAAAATTAAAATCTTTGTTCTGCACATGTGGAAAATAGCAGATTATCAAAAACAAAAAATGTATATCAATGCACTAGATATTGAAGTCCTTGATCCAACAAAAAATAAGAATTTTGATACATACAAAAAAAGTTATGTTGTATATAGTTCGCCTATGTCTAAATTGTAATTGGTTTGAATTTGAAACTTGATTAAGGAAAAAATATTCAATAAAACACTATGATTCCAAATGAAAGTGTTAGATACCGTAGTTACAAATCTAAATTCAAAAAAAATAGAATTTTTATCCTTCATGGAAAAAATTTTATACTCATGGCAGTGAGCATCACCTTAAAAATGGTATAAGCTTAATTTAAAAACTAGTTTCTGTTGAGAGATGGACAAAAGTGCAATCATTCCAAAATTTTGCAATTCCTCATATTTAAAATCTATAGAAAAAATTTCACAAATCACTAGTTTACATCATCTTCAAATTTCTCACAGTTTAGCCACTATACGTACTCGAAAGTGAAGTTTTAGTTAGAAAAAATCAATCCAGTGTCCAGTTTGGCCAAAAATTGTAAACCAGTATTGTGGGCTCACCCTATAGTGAAAAGGTATCTTCTATTAAGGAAACTATTGATATTGACAATTATTCTAGAGATCAGTTGATTGGTACTTTGATTGCATTTGAAATGAGAAAACTGAAAAAAGGTACAAAAGTAGACGGCTTTCAAGGCTGCTAAATTAGAGAGGGTTGAAGATTTAGGTGAATAGGATCTTGATGATTTGGAAGCTAACTTTATGAGGAGGATGAAAAAGGGTGTTGGTAAGTGCAAAGGTAAATTACCTTTTAAATGCTCTAGCTTTGGTGAGATAGGTCATTATGCTTCTAGATGTCCAAAAAGAGCTCTAAACAATAAAAACAAGAAAAATAAATGAAAGATGTTTAAGAAAGCTTACTATGTTAAAGAAGATGCTGGTATTTCTGATGACGAATCTAATTATGGATATTCTGATGATAATGAATGTCTATTTTTGGCTATAAAAGAAGAATCTGGTTCTGCTAACCCTGAAAGTTGTGTGAAGGAAACTATTCTAGAGATAAAGAATAAGGTTGAAGGTACTTTGGTATTTGCTTTTCATGTCAAAGAGGATAAGAATTACTAGGTTTTTGATAGTGGCTACTCTAATCATATGACTAAAGACAAAAGTAATTTTCTTAAACTTGAAAAGTATGATGGAGGATTAGTTAAATTTGGAGATGATTTGGGAGCTAAGATTTGTGGAATAGGTTCAACCAGTTTTGATGGCAAGCATAATATTAATAATGTTTACTATGTTAAGGGCTTAAGAAATAATCTCTTGATTGTTAGACAAATGTGTAGCAAAGGATCGCATAATCTTGTGTTTAAGGATGAAGCATGTGAGATCTAGAAAGGGTTTGGAACTATGATTGTTGCTGGTAAGAGTACAGATGGAAACATCTATCAACTTAAGGGTGTTGATGGTCATTGATTTATGTCTCAGATTAATAATAGTTGGTTATGGCACTAGAGGATGTGTCAAATGAATTTGATAATTTGGCAATAATTGGTTCAGTTCATGCAGTGAGAGATTTACCTAGAATCACAAAACCTATCAATGTTGTTTGTGAGAGTTGTCAATTTGAAAAACAAATAAGGAGTAGCTTAAGGGAAAGGAACAATCTGCTACCAAACTTTTGGAATTAGTGCATACAGATCTTTGTGGTCCTACAAAGGTGAGAAGTCTACAAGGTGATAGATACTTTATGCTTTTGATTGATTATTATTCTAGAATGACATGGGTTGCATTTCTTAGAAAGAAACACGATGCATTCTCCTTGGCAGAATGGCGTTGTTGAAAGGAAAAACATAACTATTCAAGAAGCTACAAGGACTATGATGAAAGAGGCAAATATAGTGGAAGTCTACTAGAGAGAAGCTATTCATACTACTATTTACATACTTAACAGAGTTCAAGCTAAAGCTAAAATCACAAAGACTCCTTATGAGCTATGGTATAGAAGGATTCCTACTATGAAGTACTTTAGAGTGTATGGAAGAAAATGTTACATCAAAAGAGAAGAGGAAAACTTAGGAAAGTTTGATGCAAGGTCTGATGAAGGTATCTTCCTCGGATATTCTATTAGAAGCAAAGCTTACAAATGTTACAAAAAAAGTTTGAGAAAGATAGTTGAAAGTGCAAATGTTAAAGTTGATAAAAATGTATAGAATTATATTGTAGTAGATGGATATGAGTCAGATGAACTTGATTGCAGAGTGAAACCTAGTAAAATATGTTTAGTTTTATGTGTTTTAGGATATAGGACAACTAATTTTCTCCAAGTTTCATTCAAGGAAACCTTAGAGATCTCAATCAAGGGATTAAATGAGGGAAAGAGATCTACAATAAGGTTTCCTAGGGTGTGATTAAAGACTAAAAGGGGGTTTACCACCAAGCTAGGGTTTGGAAAGACAAGAAGTAAAAATGATATGCAAGACTTAAGTAAATGACCTAGAAATGAATTCAAATCAGAATAGTAAACTGGAGATAAAACAAAGGTGCACCTGGAAACTGAAGAAGCTTGAATGAAGGTATGAAATCCTGGAAATACTTATTTTTGTTGCACATTGGAACTCATGCGCCAGTAGGGGCGATTTATTCCCATTTTAGGGTTTTCAACTAAAATCAAAATTTGGAACTGTTGAATCAGGATCTATAGAAAATTTTGGAAAATAGGTAACTGGAACTCATACGCAACAAGTGGAAATTTAGTCTCAGTATTAGGGTTGTTCCAAAACTTTGGTATCCTCTATTTCTTTCTTGTAGCTTCCCTCCTATCAAATATCTCATTCTAAAACACTGAATTCTACTCTATAAGTGAATTTATGTGATCTTGCAAACAAGGTGACAACTTTGACAACTTTTCAACCTTGAAAAATTTTCTCCAATCTTACTCTTCAATGAATCATCAACCTAAATCTGCAAATCAATTATCAAAGATAGGGGAAAACGTTGTTTTGTTAGTGGATAGGGGTTTTCCTTGGTTAAACCCCATTTTCGTAATCAAACCTTGAAACGAATAGAAATAGAATGCAAGAATGATGAATGAACAAATATGAAATGTTGTAACTCACCAAACCCTTGAACAAAAGGCTAAAAACGTGTATGTAATGGTTAGCATGAATGTGGATCTTGACTCTTGCTTGAATGCTATGGATCTTGACTTGAATGCTTGCTTGAATCATAAAACCCTACATCACAAATGTTAGCTCAAAACAAACATGATGCATGATGACTTTGGCATGATGCTTGAATCTTGAATTATGCTCCAAAATGCTTGATAATCACTCTTGAATGTTCTTGAATGCTAGAATTCTTGATCTCAAAAAGTGTTGGATGACTTGTGAACTTGTTAGGAGAAAATGAGTGAAATAACCTTGTATTTATAATTATTTATGCCAAATTTCCCAAAATTACAACACTACAAGCCAACACTAAATATAAGAGAATAAAATCCTGCCAAGAATTGAATTCAAAATTAGGTCCAAGCTAAGCGAGACTCATATGCCAATTGGGGCATATGAGTCCCATTAGGCTATGTTTGGGACACATTTTTCAAGAAGTTCTTAGTTTAATGTGAAATTCATATTCAAGCCCCAAAACTTAGGTGGGATCCATACACCCAAGGTGGCATATGAGTCCCAGATCACTAATCTGGGCCATACAATCCAAAATCATTAATTTAGGATTGGTCAATTGATATATGTTGGGATTATCCTCAGAAAAATGCATTAAATTAGGCTTGTGAATGCAAAATAGGACCAAATAAGGAATAAAGAAGCCCAATTTTAGCAAGGAGGGCCCAAACAAGTGTGAAAATGTAAAGGGATACATTTTACTTCACTACATTTAGCCCCCACTTTAGCAAGAGTAGGAACTTGCTTCAAACTCACACTAAAGTAGACAAAACTTGCATCAAGAGGGGTCCAAAAGTATCGATGCTAGTGAGATAGGACAACATAGATCAAGAAGGTTGCACAAGCCCCCAAGATCAAGATCCTATGGCAAACCAACATAGGCACAAAAGAACACACATGCAGATAATGATATAAGGAGCAATAAAAAGGTAGAAGCATACACTGCCAAAGAAAAACAAAAACAAAAGGGGGTGGATCAAGCTTTGACCATTTTTCTCACACACTATGGATCAGATCTAGGCTGTTTGTCCAAGAAAGTTTACAAGTGGAACATGATGTCCACTATCCAAACAAAACACACACTCATAAGGGCTAGTGGAAACTTAGGTCATCCACTAGGTGAGCCCCCAATGAGACACATACAGACACAGTCGGTATGTGCTCACATAGACAAGCAAGTGGCTATGGGAAAGTCACACCTAAGTCTGAATTCCATATGTACAACCATACCAAAGCTATACCTCGTGATAAATTTGATAACGCACCACGCAACAATGAACTTCAAGCTCTATGAGGCAAGCAAAACTTTGTATGCTTGAAACTCGTGAACAAACAAGATGGATCAACAGGAAAACAAAGTTTGTTATGCAAGGTGGCCATTTAATATAAATTATAAATGTGAAATAGTGAAAGGTATATTCAAAGGATTTTTGCTTAGTTCATGTAAGGTCTTAACTTAGGGAACATTGTGCCTAATGTCTCCAAGAGAGGACCAATCAAAGAATAGAAGATTCACAACTTAGGGGATGCAGTTTGTCACATCAAGCTACTAAGAGGAATATAATATGCTAAGAGAGATCACACTCTTGAGGGACATCACACCAATATCACCACAAAGTGAAAGACACATCGCATGGAGTAAGAAGACTACACTAAGAAGCATGAGTTGCAAAAGAATAATGCCAATGTATGCCCCCACTTTATAGAAATTTTTAAATACCGTGCTGTGAGCAATTACTTTAAAGTAGCAAATGATCAATGCAAACAATAAAGAGGACATGAAAGCTTATTTGGAAAGCCCTATGCTAAGTCATATGTTTCCAAATGAAGTTATGTCATGAAAAAAGGTTGCCCCCAAAATGAAATCCCAAAAAGAACATAAGGGATCCATGGATTTGGGGTCAGTATATCTCTACTAAAATGTTATTAGAGAGCTCATAACTATCATTGTTCCCAAAACACTCATGGAACAAGAAGAACGACACAAAGAGAGTGAAAACAAAGAAAATTCTTTGAGGTCAACATGGAAGATACCTAAATTTCTCAATGCCTTGTGTCATCCGCAAAAGGAAAAAACAAGACAAAGAAAAGATGGATAAAATAAAAGCTTTTGTTTCACAATGGAAGAGACCTAAATGTCTCGACACCTTGTGTCATCCCCAAAAGGAAACATAAGACAAATGAAAAAGGTAAATTATTACAACATAAATAAGAATTTAGGTACAAATAGAGGAATATCACAAATATAGAGGGAGACATCAAACAAAATAGTACAGGGGATCACATTACTCACATGCAATCACACACAAATCATGAAAAATAAAAATAATGTAAAAGACTAGTAAGGCACATGTGAGTCAACCTATAGCAGGTCTTCTGCATCCCAATCTTGTTCATCATATATGGAAGGTGGACAACTAGCCAAAGGGACAACAAGAGCCAAACTAGGGTCATTTCCAAGTTCAACACTCTTCTTAGGAGAATCATCATTTAAGCTTATAGAAGAGGAAAACAATGTATTCAATTCATTATGCACTTATTCATCAATTTTAGCAACCTTATCATCATTATCCAAATTAATCACAATGGGAGGTCGAATGATAATGTCTAAAGAAGGATTTAGCTCCTGTTGCGGTATAGGATCTTGTTGTTGTGGCAAAGAGGGAGACTCATTGTGTGTTGCTTCAGTCAAGTTTGGATGTCGATTTTCTTTGTTGTTTTCTTCGTTTAACCTTTAAGCAAGAGCATGACATCTACACCTATGCTCTCTAGCATTTTTGTTTCATTTATTATGATTTTCATGTTGTGTTTTTGTAGGAGCTGTTTTATCAACCATAGGTTTCTTTTCTTCCCTATGAAGAGGAACGAAAGGAACCATGGGAGTTTGTTCAACCAATTTCTCTTTAGCTTTGTAATCTTGTTTTATCTTAGGAGGCATGATGGGACTGTTTTCATTATTTCTTGGTCTTTTGTAGGAAATAGGAAAAGGATCAATCTTAGGTTGGTCTTGGTATTTTGAATGTCTTTAGGTTCAATCATAGTTTCATCAAGGATAGGAAGCTCAATGATAGGTTAAGGCATGTTTGTAAGGGATAGTTTTTCTATGCATTTTTCCTTGAACTTTTAATAGGATTTGAAAAAGAAGCCATCTCGAGGTTTAATAGGTTCCATAGGCTCAGGCCAAAAGAAAACTAATGAAAAGTTCCCTCGAGAAGACAAAGGATTAAAGCCACTATGGTGTAATGTGAAATTTTCATTATCAGAGGGAAACTTCAAGCATTTATGCACAACTAATAGAACTACTTCCATGGAGCGTAGCCATGGATAACCAAGCTTCACACATAATTCATCTGATATCAAGATGATGGAGAATGAGACATCTAATTTTTTTAGTCCCATTTGTAAAGGAAGGGTGATCAATCCCATCATAGGGCAAGCGAAACCATTATGCTTTTTTATCCATTTTTTCGGTTTTTCATATGTTTCTTGATAGAGTTCATGCACAAGTAAGAATTCCTTAGTGATCACATTCTCTCCATAGATGGGATCAATTAATATCCCATTAGTAGGCTTGTCATTGATTCGACCAACTATATAAAGAGGACCATCAGGTGCATTTCTAATTATATCTTTAGATGTGAAAGCAATGTCAAGAGGCTTTTTAGTTTGACCCTTACAAGGTTGAGTTTTGATTGATGCAATCAAGCCTTTTTAATAGTGTCCATAGGACCTTGTTCAATACCATCCATAGGACCTTATTCAATAGTATCCATGTTTTCATCATCCGTGTCAATATTCATCACATCATTCTTCTTAGTTTCACTAGATTTGACAAATGAAATGTTATTATTAGGCATAGGGTTGGTAAAAAATTGCAAGTTTTGGTTGGGAGAGGCAACAGACTTATTTCCTTGATCATTAACACCTCCAATTTGAAGTCGACCAAAATCAATGAGGTCTTGCACAAGATGTTTAAGATGCTTATAATGTTTTGTATCATGTCCATTTTTTTGATGATAATGGCAATAGGAATTTGATCTAAATTTTAGAGGTAAAGGCTTATTAGGATCATGAGTTTTAACGAGAGGAAAAGTTATAATTTTTTGTTCTAAAAGTTGTGGCATTATGTTATGGAGGGTATAGAATAAGGGAGTGAATTGCCTAGCCGGATCCCCAAATGTGAAAGGAGTTGTCTTCTTTATAGCAGCCACTTGGGTATCGACATGTTGGGTTATTTTAGGGGGGTTAAGTTGAAGGAAGTCATTATTCTATTTTCTAAAAGATTGATAATTGTTTTAGTTTGTGGATTCATACTTTTTAGGTCGGCTAGAGGTGGATTTTGTGTCATGACTACTAACCAAGTTTTGATAATCACAAAGGGAAGTACACAAGTGTATGAAGGAAGGAAACTTCACCATGGTAAGCTTATCTTGTATCTTGTTTTACAAGTTCTCAATGAACATTCATTGAAGGTGAGGATCGAGAATCTTTATGTTGATTTGGCAATAAAGCGATTGGTAGCATGAAATGAAGTCAGTATCTTTTTCATCATATTTTTGCTTACATCTCATCAAATTAATTTTTTTAGGACTATGATGCACTCCAAACAAGAAATAAGGTGTTCTAAAGGATAGTTTCACAAAAATGAAACCTAAAAAAATATGTTTGATTATATGTGTTTTAGGAAATAGGACAACTAATTTTCTCCAAGTTTCATTCAAGGAAACTTTAGAGATCTCAATCAAGGGATGAAATGAGGGGAAAAGATCTAAAATAAGGTGTCCTAGGGTGTGATTAAATACTAAAAGAAGTTAGGGCTTGGAAAGACAAGAAATAAAAATGATATGCAAGACTTAAGTAAATGACCTAGAAATGAATTCAAATCAAAACAATAAACTAGAGATAAAATAGAGGTGCACCTAGAGATTGAAGAATCTTGAATGAAGGTATGAAATCCTAGAAATACTGCTTTTTGATGCACAATAGGACTCATATTCCAATAGGGGTGATTTAGTCCTAGATTAGGGTTTTGGTCCAAAACTGAAATCTGGAACTACTTAATTAGGATCTACAGAAAAAGTCTAAATATAGATATACTAGGACTCATACGCCACAAGTGGTGATTTAGTCCTAGTATTAGGGTTGTTCCAAAACTCTGGCATCCTCTAATGTTTTCCTGTAGCTTCCCTCATGTCAAATATCTGGTTCTAAAACATTGAATTCTACTTTGTAGGTGACTTTTTGTGATCTTGCAAACAAGGTGACAACTTTAACAACTTTGCAACCTTGACAACTTTTCTCCAATATTAATCTTCAATGAATCTTCAACCTAAATTTGCAAATCACACATCAAAGAGAGGGAAAAATGTTGTTTTGTTAGTGGATATGGGTTTTCCTTGGTCAAACCCTATTTTAGTAATCAAACCTTGAAATGAATAGAAATAGAATGGAGGAATGATGAATGGACAACTATATAATGTTGCAACTCACCAAACCCTTGAACAAAAGACTACAAACTTGTATGTAATGGCTAGCATGAATGTGGATCTTGAATCTTGCTTGAATGCTATGGATCTCAACTTGAATGCTTGCTTGAATCATAAAACCCTACATCACAAATGTTAGCTCAAAAACAAACATGATGCATGATGACTTTGACATGATGCTTGAATCTTGAATAATGCTCTAAAATGCTTGATAATCACTCTTGAATTTTTTTAAATGCTAGAATGTTTGATCTCAAAAAGTTTTAGATGACTTGTGAAATTTCTAGGAGAAAATGAGTGAAATAACCTTGTATTTATACTTGTTTATACAAAATTTCCTAAAATTACAACACTACAAGCTGACATCAGATCTAGGAGAATAAAATCCTGCCAAGAATTGAATTCAAAATTAGGTCCAAGCTAAGTAGGACTCATATGCCAGCTGGGGTGTATGATTCCCATTAGGTTAAGCTTGGGATACATTTTTCAAGAAGTGCTTAGTTTAATGTGACATTCAAATTTAGGCCCCAAAACTTAGGTGGGACCCATACGCCCAAGGTGGTGTATGATTTCCAGATCACAAAATTTGGGTGATACAATCCAAAATCATTAATTCATGATTGGTCAATTGATATATGTCAGGATTATCCTTGAAAAGATGCATTAAATTAGGCTCGTGGATGAAAAATAGGACCAAATAAGGCATAAAGAAGCCTAATTTTAGAAGGGAGGGCCAAAACAAGTGTGAAAATGTAAAGGGATACATTTTTCTTCACTACACAGAGAAGTAGAAGAAAAAGATGATGAACAAGAAGTGCAAAATAAAGAGGAAGAAGCTCCAAAGAAGACTCCTAAAACCCCTAAGTATGTGCAAAAGAATCATTCTGAATATCAGATCATTGGAGATAAGAGGAAAGGTGTATTGACAAGAAGCAAAGTTGTTGAAGTTGACGTAAATTTGTATTTACTTTCTAAATTTGAACCTAAATCAGTGAGTAAAGCATGTAAGGATGAGCATTAGATGAAGGAAATGGAAGAACTTATGCAGATAGAGAAAAATTAGACCTTGTAATTGGTCCCTAGACCAACAAACAAAAACATAATTGGAACTAAATGGGTATTTAGGAACAAGTTGAATGAGAATGAAGAAGTAGTAAGAAATAAGGCAAGAATTGTGTGTAAGGGTTAATCACAAGTAGAAGGTATATATTTTGAGGAGACTTTTACTCCTGTGGCTAGGATGGAAGCTATCCAATTTTTTTTGGAATTTGCAGCACATAAATATTTTAAGGTTTATCAAATGGATGTGAAGTCTGCTTTTTTTAATGGAGAATTGAAAGAAGAGGTTTATATGGAACAACCAAAAGGATTTCAGTTGTCAAATCATCTGGATATGGTATGAAAGTTAAAGAGATTGGATAGGTACTTGATACAAGAACGATTCGGTAAGGACTCTGCATATAGTAATCTTTACTTTAAAATTGAGGAAGACAAAATCTTGATAGTAGTTGTGTATGTGGATGATATTATCTTTGGTGGAAATGAGGCTATGTGTAAAAATTTTGTAGAAGAAATGCAGAAAGAGTTTGAGATGTCAATGGTTGGGGAGATGAATTTCTTTCTTGGGCTACAAATCAATCAAAGAGATAAAGGGATTTTCATTTCATAGTCTAAGTGTGTCAAAGAGATGTTGGAGAAGTTTGGAATGGATGACTCCAAACCGGTATGTACTCCTAT
Source organism: Sequoia sempervirens (assembly GCA_007258455.2). Classification (NCBI taxonomy): domain Eukaryota; kingdom Viridiplantae; phylum Streptophyta; class Pinopsida; order Cupressales; family Cupressaceae; genus Sequoia; species Sequoia sempervirens. The sequence continues at coordinate 6,425 of VDFB02091189.1, read as the reverse complement.
GGTGATTGATTATAAATTGAGAAAAGATGATGATTCACCTAAGGTTGATCAGAGCAAGTATAGATCTATGATTGGTGGATTGTTGTATTTGACTATTACTAGACCAAATATCATGCATGCAATTTTTCTTGTGGCTAGATTTCAAGAAGATCCTAAAGAAACACATTCAAATATTTAAGAGGAATGCTAGATTATGGCTTGTGGTATCCTGAGGATACTATTTTCACATTAAGTGCTTATACAAATGCAAATTGGGTTGGTTGTGTTGATGACAAGAAAAGTACAAGTGGTGGTGCATTCTTTCTTGGATGTAGATTGATGTCATGGTTGATTAAGAAACAGGACCCAGTTTCTTTATCCACTGTAGAGGCTGGGTGTATTGCTGCAACATCATGTTGTACATAGGTATTATGGATGAGACAGACATTGAAGGATACCAAAATTGTATATAATGAACCTATATCTATCTTCTGTGATAATACAAATGCAATTAAAATTTCATAGAATCCAGTGATGCATTCAAGGAAAAAGTATATATCTATCAGGTATCACTTTTTGAGAGAGAGGGTTATGGAGAATGAATTAAAGCTTGAGTATGTTCTTACAAAGGATCAAATTGCTAATATATTTACTAGGGCTCTTCCTAAGGATACTTTTGAGTATCTTCAAGAGACATTGGAGGTTATTTCCCCTCCTTTCTTGAACTAGATGCATATAGAGATGCATTAGTATAGTGGATCTATGGATCTATCTCTATTTTGTACTAATGTTGGTGGCTACCTCTTAGGGGGAGTAGGTAATGTCATGTGTTGTAATTGAATTTTTGAATTAGTTAGGCATACTCCTAAGGGGAAGTATTCAGAGAAGGTATTTTTTGGTTTAGTTTCAAAGAGGGAGAAAAATAAAAATAAAATTATCCTTTTCCATTGATGTCAAAGGGGGAGAGAGAATCATGTGAAAAAGATCTTATCTACTCAGGGAGAGAGAGAGAATCATGTAAGGTATTAGGAGATATTGTTTAGAGTTGTTGTGTGGTCTTTGGTGGATTTTCACATCTTGTGTTGCCATAAATGACAAAGTGGGGGATTGTTGCAAGAATGATGGTGTTGTCATTGATTTCAACAAAAATTCTATTGATTGGTGTTGTCATTAATGTCAACTTTTGGATGAAGATGTTGAGGATATTGAGAAAATTGTGCAAACGAGGAAAACAAGTTGTGCATGTGTAGTTGAGACCTTGAGGAAGTGTTGTGAGTACATGGAGCTATCCTTTTTGTTGTAGAGTCTAAAGGTGAGTTGGAATGAAGTAGCTAAGATGATGTCTCTGGCACTTGGTTTCCAAGTGCTTTTGAGAAAATTTAATAAATGGAGTAAAATGTGTTGTGCAAGTGTTCATAGTGTGCTTTGATATTGTGCTCTGTATTTTTTTGTGTTGATGCTATTCATGTGTAGATATTACAAGTTATTCAAGGTTTTCAAAGGTTGATATATTTATAATTTAGGTTCATGGGTCATTGTACAGTGTGAGATATTTTCACCGATGTGTGAACTAGTTGTTCAGTGATGTTTTATGTGGCCTGGGAGAGATTTATTTGCTTTGTATTTCTCCATTGTTTGGCTTCAGGTTGTGCAGATTTGGGAAGTCAATTATAATGCTTTTATCTTTTTGTATTCAATTTTTTACTTGATTTGGTGCAATATAGAGTGAGTTCCATCTATTAGTATGCAAATAAGGGTTACTAGTTGTTTTGAGTTGAAGTATTTGTATGATGCGATCTTGGATGAAGTGTTTGATGAATCTTAAGTATTTCATAGATTATTTTGGATTGAGAACTTCAAGTGAATTATGTTATCCAAAACTTTTGGATTTTCAAATTGGTTTAAGAAGCGTGTACTTAATGATTATGGTATTTTGCACAGGTGTTGGCTGACCTTGTGTTTAATACTACATGTGAGGCTTGTGGAGGCATGTTAAAGTGTGTTGGGATCTATTTGGGTCCTAATTTAAGGATTAATGTAGGTTGCCTTTCGTTCCTATCCATCGGGAGAATTTTTGGGTGCCGATCTATTTTGAATTTGTATGTATAACGGCTAGTGGCCAACATTGGAGAATTTTTTTGAGGTAGAACTTGATATAAATCTATATGGTGTTGATGCAAGTGAGTGAAAAAATATTAAGAAGTAAGATAGATGCGAGATTGATGTGAGTGATGTGTGTGATGCAAATTTGAGTAGAGCAATGTGAACTTCATGTTAGGGTTCCTGAAGGTAGTGAGCTAAAGGCATCTAAAATCTTCATGTGAGACCGTGAAAGTGTGCGAGAAATTGTGGTGGAATCCTTGTTGCATTGAGAATTGTTCTCTATGTAACATTCTTCTATCTTCTTGTATTATTTATGTGGCGGTTGACCCCTTCCTGTGAGCCTTTTTGGACAGTGTGTCCTATTCTAGCAGTGAGCCCTTGTGTACCAGTTTTGCTATTACTTATATTGTGAGCTAATCTTCACCGTGGTTTTTCCCTCATTTGGTTTTCCACATAAATCTGGTGTTCTCTTATGTATGGTGTTGTGATTTCAGTTTATGTTATCTACATTTCATGTTTAATTGAACTAACATAATAAGGCTTTAATGAATGCTTGTGGACCTGACTACTATTGAGGGTTTTGGAGGTTTAAATTTCTACAACTAATTCACCCCCCTCTTAGTTGTCTTTTTCATTTCAACACATTCTTTTTCTTTGGAGGTAGCCTTCTATTTTCACTTGATCAGTGTTCTTCAAACCATTGGTAATTGTATTTTTAACTTGTATATTATGTGGTTGAGTAGTTTTGTTGGGGTCTCTCATGCAAATTTATGTGCCATATGTATCTTCAACTGTCAAATTTTTTCCTTTATTTTCCATTTGATTTGAGTAGTGTCATTGGGAAAACTCATGCAAATTCTTTTCTTCTTGATCCTGGTCATCATCTATTTTAGAGGAGGTTTTTCATTTCAATGCTATAACCATCATCATTCAACAATTGTCTACAACTTCATTATGCTTCAATGATGTTAAATTCATGTTACTATTATTTTTGGGACATTTTTTTGGAGGCTTCTTAGTCCTTTTTCATCTTTCTCTCTTTTTCCCATGATATTTTCTCCTTTTCTCCAGTTATGAGAGATTATATTATTTTTACATGGGTACATCTTTAGCCCTTGTTTGTTGAGATCCATTCATGCATTATTTTCTTTGTATGCACTCACTTTTTACGGTTTTTAGCTACTTCTAAAGTTTTCACTTAAAGGGGTGTTAACCATTCACTAGCTACTAATTAATTTTTATTTAATTAATTATTTGTCTAATTTCCCTTTATGCAGTTAAGCTAAAATTCAGAGTATTTTTTATTTTATTTTATTAGTTTGAGTTATTATTAGATCATTTTGTCTCATCATATATGATATTGACATTGGTCATGATCTAATCCATTTATTATCTAGGGTTTTCTCTTATAAGCACTCTCCTTCATTGTATTATTTAATTTTATAAGCTCTTTCTTTTTAAAGAAATCGGAAATCATTATTTACAACTCGCATGCATCAAAGGTGTTCTCGTTTTGATGTTTGATCTTGTTTTGTGTGTTTTTTTCACAAATCTAACATTCATGTGGTGTCCTTAGACCTAAAAGGATTGATAAAACCACTTGAGCGAGCTTGTTAATGTGTCTTGCTTGTTTAGATGTTTAAAAATACCTTCCTCACTTCAAACCAAAAGGGAACACAAAATCCAAATTGAGCCATAGATTTTTTTCATTATATCTTTGTGTGTTTTTAATCATTGAATAAATTGCAAGAACTAAAAAAATCATTAAAACCAAAACAAAATAAAAGTTAAATGCAAAAAATAAGTAAATTGATTATCTTTGTCTTCTCAAATTTAAATTGTTAATGTTCTTGGTCTATATTCTTGAAATATTTTGAAAATAAGTCAATAAATATTTTGGATCTTTGATATATCTTTCTTAAACAAATTTCCCTAAACATAAATATTATATCAAACCCCATTTGATTGTAAAAAAAAATCTTTTAAACTATCATGTAACACATTTGAGTCATTTCCTTGCACTTTTAGGTTATCATTTTGCAAAGAATTATCCTTTTACACATCTAAAATATTTCATTTCACTTTTGATTAGTTTTGATGTGTATTTGATTTGACCTAAAATTATTTTGATCAATCTTTCCACGCTTTTGAGAAATATCAGTTTACTTGAAAATTTCAATATTATAACTCAAAATCTCCACATTTAGATTTTCAGACAATCAGACCTGATATAGAATTATAACATATCTTATTTGATTGAAACATCTTACATTATCTCATGAACTTCACATTGTTATCTTTGAAAAAAGCTTAGAAAATAACAAAATATTTTGGAGCTTTTCTTAATTTGGAAATCAACATATCATTATCAATGATATTATCGAAATATGTTAAAGCTTGATCTAGATCTCTTATCTTTATCTCTAACTTGTCTCTTTTCTTGAAAATTTCTAAGGTGTTAACATATATCATTTAGTGGATACACTATCTCAAGAACTTTGGCAACTCTTGAGTTGTAAGACTTCGCTCCATATCTTTCATTTTTCTTGAGATTCACAAGACTAGTTCAAGTAAGCATATCTATATCTTTATCATCTTGCTTGGACTTACAAGGATATTTCAAGTAAGTATATATTTTATCTATCATATTGTCTGATACTCACAAGGCTAGCTCAAGTAAGCATAATATATATATACTTTTTCTTGGACTCATAAGTCTAGTTCAAGTGAACTATTTCTCTTAATCAATATAATTTGGAGATCTAGATTAACATTCACCTATTTTGGTTGTATCTCATCAAATCAAGCTATTCAAATAGTATCCAATCTTAAAGTTAATTTATTTTATATATTTATAATAATTGCCTATGCCAATCACAAGGTCACAATATAAGAAAATAATGGAATCCCATGAAACTGAGTCAAACATGCAAACAACCATTGGTGGTATTCAACATGATTTGGGAAAATCTTCACAAGTACCCCAAGGTCCATATGAGAGTCTTATTCCCTCATATTCATTGGATATTCACATTGATGAAGATACTAATCAAGACCCAACATTAGAATAATTACAAGAATTTGAACAAGATCATAAAGTAATGAGAGTTATGTAACTTATTCTCATTGAAAATACTAACCACTATCTTTAAATTTTAATTCAAAAAGGTGTTAGGTTACCTCCTAATTTTGATGCTCAAAATCCATTGCAAAACCCTATATAGATATAGTGATGACCAATTTTCCACATACCCCATCATCTCAACCTAACATGTCCAAGGCTCAATGACACTCCTATCAAGAGACATATGATAAATTTACACCTAATTTATCCCATACCATTGCACATTCCACCCCATATACTAATAATCCTAAAATAAAAAACACACCTCCTCCTTCAAATCCATTTAATAATGGGATAGTATATTTCAAAGCCATCGAAAACATATGATCACCACCTAACATAAAATTATCAAAAAACACACAAAAAAATACTCAAGGTGTCAATATTCCTAGGAGGCCACCTAGGCTAAATAATGATCCAAGATGAAAATATACTCCTTTAGGGGATCATATCATGTCTTCTTTGCAAAAATTGGTCCAAGATAAGCTTATTACCTCACCAAAAGTGAAAAAAATTAAGCCTCAATTCAAAACCCCATGGTATAAAGAGAATGAATTTTGTGAATATCGTAGATTTAAAGGTTATAAAACTCTTGATTGCATAAAATTGAAAAATAGTATTCAAGATCTCATAGACTAAGGCAAGGTCAATATTGAGGATCATCATTTTTTGTTGAGTAGTGATGTCAAGATATACACATATCCAATCCTCAAATATGGTAAAGGGAACCCCTCTAACAAATTCGCAACCCCAAGGATGTTAACTAAGTTTTTGTTCCATGTTATTACTTTTAGTTCAAGTAAGAGAATCCAATAATCATGTTTCCACCTTAAATACCAAAGGAAAATATATTGAATGTGTAGTTACCACTTGTATAGGTAAATTAATACTCCAAGGCTACCAATCAAAATCTTTCCCTATATATAACTATAGCCTCTTAGATCATCTAAGAAAAACACCTTCACGAATATCTATCTTGGAACTTTTCCAAATATCCCCTACTCATAAGAAAATCCTAGACAAGGCTCTCCAAGATTTTTTGATACCCAAAAAAAATTATATTAACCAATTCCAAGCCATGGTGGTGCAAAATACCTCTCCTCATCATTTGGCATTTACTTAAAAGGATTGTCCTTCTGTTAATCCATCCCATAATGAAGCCTTATATCTAGAATTATTTTTTCATAAACATAAAATCAAGAGAGTCATGATAGATAGT